>LQNS02278143.1:7627322-7640944 GCA_001587735.2 Parhyale hawaiensis | reverse complement strand
CCGCACCGCGACCGGTTGCCTCCGCATGGCTTCCGTGGACCATCTCCACGCTGAGTCCAAGATGCTGAGGATCGACCAATCCCTCAACCTCCAGTGCTGTCAATACCTCGTTTCCGCCCTTCGTCCCGAACGCCTAGCCCACTCTGTTGTCACCGCACAGGATGGCCTCCGTCTCATCCGCCAGAACTTAGCAACCAAATTGCAACCCGACATCAACCACCTACTTACTGACAACATCATGCCTACCCCAGAGTACCGCACAGCGATTTCTCCCTCCATCGATCTGCCGTGCAAGTCTCACTACACCGCCTACCCGCTAACACGGTTTTGGGCTATGCCCCGCCGGAGATTTCGCCCGACGAGGCGGTCCTCTCTCGTGCGGCCCGTACCCCTCTATCACAGCTGCGCTCAAGTTTCTGCTCTGCCCTAATGTCATACCACCATAGGATCGGACTGGCGGTTTCCGACTCCTGCCCCGAGTGCCACCGCGCCTCCCCATACCGTCAACCACCTGTTTGAGTATCCCGCCCACCCTACCGACCTCCTTCCTACCTCTCTGTGGGACAGCCCCTTGTCTGTGACTGACTTCTTGTGCTCCCTGCCTTCCTTCTCATGCCTTCCGCCACACGCCCGACCCCCTCCGGAGCCGCCCCCTACGTAACCACAACAACAAAGTAGGAAAGGAATTTGTATCTAAGTTACAACGATGGTAGCCAACAGAAACGTACTTTTCGAAGTTTCGTACAAAACACTGGTTGCTGAGTACAATTGAAGGTAATATGTATATGAACGAACAATTACACTTATAAATCAATGCTTTCCATTTCAATGCAACTTGTAATTATTTTATCCTAAAACATTGCAGCCGCAAGCACTTTAAGCTGCTGCTTGTGCGTTAACGTGTAGCGGTAAGCTGGATTTGCCTACAAAATTGTTCCGTTGAATTAAGCGAAGAAGTCGCTCGTCTGTGCAAGCCTCAAGTTTGGCTTGAACCAAATATTAAGTGATGCTCGCTAGTAACAGAAATGTTTGTAGTTGTTTATCATCAGCTAGCTATCATTTCTACCAAGTAATCAGACTATTAAGGGCCTAAGATAATTAGCAAAGCAACAGCGCCTTATCCAGACTCACTTCATCGCCACCAAAGTGGAAGAAGTCCAGGGAACCGAACGCCTCGGCGTACTCTCGGAAGAGGTCGCCCATCACGCGGTAGATGGCAGGGTTGGCGATGTTGAGCTGCCCACAAGGAGGCTGCACGCAGAACTCCTGCCACGGCTCCTGAAATTGCAATACATAGCAGCGAAACTTCGTTAGATGTAGTTCCTTCCAGGACGCATATCGACTAAATAAAAACTCTTCAACAAACACTAACACCCAAATACTGTTTGCTACTAGCTGATTCATATCAAGTTTCCTAACAAAATTCACGGCCACCCCAGAAACTGAAAGCCTTAATCATTTCTGGACAACCAAAACTTTGCTTAGGATCAGCGCTCGTTTGCTCAGATTACTGCCTCTGGGTTATACATTGTACGCAATTCATCGCTGTCTCTGGGGACAGTGCAGTGATCAAAAAATGGCTTCAAGCATTTATTCACGGACCTAAAAAATCGACTGTGAATCATTTTCTATAGCTTCAACATTAATGAGATATCATTGGCTAGTAGAATTTCTGGTAAACGTGCGGTAAAGAGTCGCTTGACAGTGATGACATCAAAGCTTAATCATACCCTAGTTCCTCGAATCAGTAAATTCTTATCCGGTTTACTTGTTAGCTGTCCTATATTCTGGTCTTCACTGCCCTCAGGCACATAGTTACTTACCTGGTTTACGCAGACCGCCAGGTTGCCCAGGCCTTCTTGCGGTCCCCACTGCCAGCCGTTGCCGACGTGAGCTGGAGAGTCGAACTCTGGGTAGATGCGAATACCGCGGGTGTTGGCGTACTGCACCAAGTCGGCGATGTCGTCCTTAGTATAGATCTCTTTTGTAGAATAGGCTCCGTAAGCTTGCATTTGTGGCCATTTGTCCATCACGAAGGGGAAGGAATGCGTGTCGGACATGTGCCAGTGAAAGAAATTTAATTTGTTTGAGGCCATGGCGTCCAATGTACGCTTGATGTCTTTTACTGGAATATAATTCCGCGATGTGTCTAGCATCAGGCCACGGTGTGGGAATGCTGGATTGTCCCTTATGTTTCCAACTGAATTGATCATTTGGAGAGCGTTGGTGTCTTCATCATAATTCATTAATTGGGTAAGTGTCTCGAGACCGTGCCGCGCCCCGAAGAAAGTCATTGCGTGTATGGTGACAGTGGCTCCAGTGGTGTCCGAGGTGATGGATAAGGTGTAGGATTCATCCGTATCCCAGTCCATGCTGGTGTTATCATTCGTGACAATGATAACTACATTGACGGGAAATTGGATATCTTCTGTCCAGTTGCCGGTACCAGTAGTGGAGTTATAGTCAGGATGCATCATTTCCAAGTTGTTCAGGAAGATGTTCCAGTTCTCCTCGACGTAACTCGCCGCCCCATCAATGACTCTACTGTCATCTCTTGCAATATCCTTTGGGACAAACTTGGATACCTGGGGTGAAACCACAAATATTAAGTGGCTTTCATGTAAAAAATGTGTTCGACTAGCAGCAGGAAAAATAAAAGTGAAAAATTATTTCATAACCTCTTATTGTTTCGCGCTGACGACAACTAGCATTACTAAAATGAATTTTAGTCAAAAGAGCAAAGAGTGGATGTATCTTCTTTCGTGTGATTGTTCTATTTTGTGGTCAATAACTATGACCAAACCATTACAAAGGAGGGCACCTGCTCGGCGACTTTATGATGACATTCTTGGGAGGGCTCTAAATTGCGGATTTACCCATCCCCACTGAAAATTCCAGGTTCATTTGAGATTCAAAAGCAGACATATCTTGGGCAGTAACTTCCGTCACATGAAGATTTTGACTTTCCATCTAAGCAACAAGTACCAAAACTCCCAATGCTTGCTATTGAGGAGGATCTTGAGTTGAGTTCAGCTATGCTGATTTTGAACCCCCTTAGCTTAATCCTGTGGTCACTACTGTTCGGGATGTGAATGAGTCTCCTGTTCAAATAGCGTGACCGTCTGGTCTTGCTACCGAGTTTGAAGGAGACCAGTAGAAAAAAAAAAAATAACTGTGCGCACTTCACCCGTTATACATAATTACCTCCGCCAAATAGGTTATGCTTCTGTCTAAGTTTGTCAGTCTGTTTGTTTATTTGGCTGCCTGTTACAAGATAGCTAAAAAATTGTGGACGGATTTTCACAAATTTCGCAGAAAATATTAGGAACGCTACGAGGAGTAAATGAACAAATTTGTACACTGATCTATTCGTCCGTTATCTGTTTCGATGTTTGTTTTCTGTTTGTCAGTAGCATAACATAAATGTTTTCTACGGATCTTCATGCAATTTGTAGAAAGTAATAGAAATGTTTAAAAATGATGATTTTATTCGTCCATTGTGAGTCTGGCTTTTTCTTTCTCAACGAGCAAAACAAAATATTTGTCACAGATTTTTAAGAAACTCAAGTCTTGGTTATCATCAAAATGGTATACTGGTTTCAATACTACTTTGAATTATTCGTTAAAATTACATTGCTTAGCGGAGGTATGCGCTTTCACAATGCTTCTCTAATTTTAAATAAAAATAGTACTCTACATTTGATCTGTTATGTGTTTTTATATACACAGAAAGGCTTTACATAAGTAGTTCCTATACGAAGCAAGTATGAAGAATTACACGAGTCAGGAGAAATACACATATATATTTTAAAGAGTTAAGGTATGTATTTCTTAGCTCACTAGTTGTTTGCAAACTCGAAATATTCAAAACAGATCGAAAGATTCTGTTGCGAACAAAGTATAAGCAGGTTCATTCAAAATTAGAACGCCTCATGGCGTAAGACCATCACCTGCGTGGGGAGGGGGGTGGGGGGCAAATTCAACGCCGTCATTTATGAGGGCAAGCTTACCCTAGAGCTTTCGCATTTTTCACAGTTTGGTCGACCCATCTCACTGCCTGAAAAAGAGTGTGATGATGGCTCAACTGCTTCTGACTCTTTTTGGGTAAACAGACATACAACTTCAATGAAAAAATTATCACCACTCTTCGCTTTGCTCGCGGGTGATAAANTATTTCACCATAGTACGTTTTAACTCAACAAATTATTCATAAAGTATAGACCGTAACAGTATTTGACTCTTAGGTCCAAAAGTGGTGTCTCACGCGCGGCCAAAATGGGCAAAATATGATTTTCTCAAGAGCTATTATGAACATGTCCAGACCAAGGAGGTTCTAATAGGGAGGAGCGCACCCTCTCTAATTACCCTACGGGAGCGTTTCGAGTAAACTTTCCCCTTGAACTGGCTGAGAGGCATATCCAATCGGAGAGTGGCATTGCCTCACGCAGCCTGCATAGGAAGGAGTCTTGAGCTCAAATTTTTATGGCCATTAACCATTGACGAAATTCCTAGCGGATGGAAGTATGTAAAGGAAACTTGTATCCTGTCTACCATCTTAAGAGAAAAGTAATAGGGTGAGCACTGGGATATAAATCCTCAGACACGATTTTCTTGAAAAAATATTTGAAGAACTGCCTGTCTGTATCTTCCTTAATAATATGTGCTGACCACTTCCTTCGTCTTACTGCATGAGAGCAGTTCAGCCACTTCAAGGACTCCAAAAGCCAGCTTCGATCACGTGACAAAGCCATGTGTTTCCTCGCCCAGAGAGTGCTTGGGCTTGCTCCTCCCATTAGAAGCTCCTTGGTCCAGACACGGTCATGCAGGCAAGCGCCCAAGTGCGTCCCCGCCGTATCCAAGATACCTTCTCCGCAAGAAAAATGTTGGGTACCTTGGAATTTTTTTCTTCAGTATTAGATAGGAGGAAAAGTTGCTATGCTCTTAATTTCATAATTATCTTCCTAATAGCTCTTGAGAAAATCCTTTTTTTCCGTGGCTGACTTTTGGCCGCCAGCGTCATGCCTAGGAGCCAAGTACTGTTGCGGTGTATGCATAAAGCTATCAGCAGGTTAACTACTCGTTATATCAATAAGGAAACAGAAATGCTGAAATCGAGGCGTGATAATTTTTCTATCGCACTACTTAATACAGAAGTTGGGTGCGTTTGTTGGCCGTTTTGCCTTGTTGCGCTTTCTTGTAGAGCTCTAAATAAAAAGAGACTTGCTAGGGTCAACCTATTGACATTTTTTGTTTTCGTTTAGCGTTCAGGTATCAGGTTGGTGCGAATGCAATGTCCAATTAAAAACTATAAGGAAAACAATGTCGTAGTTGACGTACAACGGTGCAATGGGCTACATTAAGGTGCTCTGTAAGTCCCTTATGGGTAATGGTAGGGTTCACTAAAGTCAAAGCTTCCAGTAATGCGGAATCATGTTTTTTATATTTTTGTCTTTCCTTTCAAAGTTAAATCAGTCACTACTTCGGAAGCGAGAAAACCACCTCCCGCAACTTCTTCCATTCACTACTTCAAACTCATAAGTGTTCTGAATAGAATTGGCTGCCGCACTTGCATCAACACCTTCATAAAATTTGTCGAGTAAACCTCTTACGTGACCGTTAGGTGAGACAAATACGGGGGTAAAGTTTTTGAAAATAATGGTATATGAGACATTACTCTTGCACCAACTTTATGTATCCCTGCGTAGTGGTATCTCACCCTATCTTATCTTTACAAACCATCAGCGAACTCTTCCATCTAATTCTATTTGTACTGTCTTCGTTACTTCAAGTCTTTCGCTCTCACCAGTCCCGAAGCCTGCAACTATTGAAGACAGGTAAGGCCACGATGTTCTGAAACCGCCGGATATCTGTCTGTTCAGGTTAAAGCTTGTCGCCGGTGATGTTTATTCTCCTGTGCACTTGTCTGATCTACGTTGCTACACACCCATCCGGCACCTCTGTTCCGAGACCTACTGAGCGGCGGAAGAGCCTCTACAGGTCCAGAATAAGCTCCGTAGCGTCCACTTTAACCAGCGAATGACGTTCCTTGTTGCTGTTTGCTTTTTTACTCACCTTAGTTCCGAAGTCTGTAACAGAGGAGGGGTAGGGCCACAACGTTCTCTGGTCGCCGCAGGTCAGCTTGCACAGGTTGAGGTTCATCTCTGCCGCAACTACAGTAGCATCCTTCTTGACACAGCGAGGTCCTCCTGAGCCTGTTGGATTTTCGCATACGTACTTCCAAGGCTGCGAGATGCTGGTGAATAAAAAAAGCCTTTAAGGCTTGACATGTTCGAAACCACTGACAGGAGCTGTGGCTGTGCCACGTTGAGCTGAGTTTCAGGCATTAGCAGCAACAGCTGAGAACTCCATTTTACGGAGCAACATTGAGTTTCTGGCAGTCTCGAGGGCAACCAATTACGGGTCAGTGCCTGAAACTCAATTTAACTAGTTGAAGCCCCACCACCGAAGTTTTGAACTAGAACGCCTCGTGGCGTAAGACCATCACCCGCGGTGGGGGCAAATTCGAAGCAGTCATATTTAATGAACAAGGTTAATTAGGGTATAGCCGCGATCCCAGAGAATAGAGCTTTAATAATAACATAGGAAACAATAGAACGCCTCGTGGCGTAAGGCAATCTGTCGCGGTAGAGGCAAATTCAACGCCATTATTTCGTTGGCTAGCTAGGCCTAGTTTTTTTTTTTTTGCATGGGCCACATCTAGGTCAACCCAACAAATTCCCTACAAAAAATTATGGACTTTGTTCAACTTGTTCAACGATTTTTTGGGTGGACAGACGAATATATCTACAAACATACATACTTGAATCTTCAACGAAAATATTATCACATCTCTCACTTCGTTCGTGGGTGATAATAAGCCAGGGATAGAAGGTTTACTTTAACTGCTCAATAGAACATGTCCTAAGTGATGTGCCTACTCTGTTTAACTTCCACAGCGCGATGTTCCTTCCCCCGTTATCTGCACTCTCCTGTGGCGGATCTATTAACTAATACTTTGCTTCTTTCTCAGCATCAACCAAGAGTAAAGCTTTTTAGAAAGCGGTTTTGTTTTCACAGCAGTTATAAAGAGATATCCGACACATACATCATGACGTCTAACAACAATGCCTTCCAACACTTTGTACCTAGTACGTAGATCAAATTTCTGTGGCATCGACCCGCCATTACATTGAAAAAATCATTCGTAATTATATTTACCGGCGTCAGTAACGGAACATGGCTATATTGGTGTCAAAAATAAAAACTGAGATTGTGTCGTGACTTTTTGACAGATTCATGGAAGTAAAAAATCGCGCAAATTAGATGTGTGACGATGACTTTGTGCTCTATGGGTTGCATTGCGGACGTGCAATTATAAAAGCATAAGTTGCATTTTACGCTCACAATGCAACAAAAAAAAAGTAGGTGTTGTTCGCTACCGCGACGTGCAGCTTCGCTGGTAACAGCTGACTGCGAGGTCAGCTGGAAATGATACTTGAGTCAAGCACCACTCATTGGAACAGTGTGTACAGTATCACTGTATTGATAATAAAAGTATAGGGCCTACATCATATTATGGAATTTATTATCTTGTTTTAGTATGACCCAAAAACATTTAACATCATAAGTTATCAATAGAAATTACCCTGAAAAGTTCATAACATACTTTTTGAACAAATCTTCAATTTAATAAAAACCGATGTGTTTTTATCGTTTTATTAATTAATTAATTTAATTATTTTTTTAGTTGTTTCTTAATTTATTCGATTATCTGTACATTTTCTGTCACGCTTTGCCAACACGACATTTTACGAATGGACCTAAATTGTTGGGAAATTCCAACCGTCAATTTTCTAATGCAAGCCACAAAAATAGATTGTGGAGCTTCAGTCCCTTGTTGTGTGCCTTCAGGAGCCGTCAGCAGGTCATAAGGTGAGCCAAGCATTTAACTGTTATATTCTTAACGGTCAAATCTTCAAGAGCCACCGTGAGGCATTCTCTTTATGTCCCAACTAATGTAACATCTCCGAATTTGGTGGGTGTGATGCAACTTATAGCCCTTGTACGATCCCCCCCTTGGCTGACGGGAGATATACTCAGATATCGGAGGAATGATTCTGACGTATTGGCAATAGCTCATAGAGGCCAGAAGTTTGATCCCGCCTGCCCTCTTGGAATAGGCCTGTTGGTAAGTCTACAGCAAGCTCTTAAATCTAGTCTCACTGCTACAAAAAGGGTTCCATTTGAGAATTTCGGAATGGAAACCCTAGTTCGCGTCAACCCAGAAGACCGTTACTTTGGTTGTAAGCTGCGGTGAGCCACCAACGAATGATACTCAAGCTGCGCCACAGCTGTCTTTCACCTATTTTTTCTGCCGCAAGATGCTGCTACTGCTTTCCGATCTAAAAAAAAAAGAAAAAATACAACTGCGCAGAAGCCGCTACTCACCCGCTGCTCTGCGGAGGGTCGGAGCCACCCACAACAATCACGAGGATCACCGCGACCACGATCGCCACCGCCGCGCTCATAACAACAGCTGTTTTTGCCTTCTTCCCCATTGCAAGCCGTCAGCTGTGAGTGTATCTGTTGGAATAAAGAATAGTAAATGACATAAACTTTACTTCCACCCTGGAAGGTGTCAGTTGCGTGTATCTGTTAAGAGACCACTCGTGGTCATAAGAGCTAACTTTCTCATATTCAGCTATCAGATGTGCGAGCATCTGCTGGAAAAAACAGCAGTGTCCATTTAAACTTCATTTTCCCATCGTAAGCTGCCAATTCAGAAACAAAGTAGAAGGATATGAAAATCCCATGGATTGGCGGTTTAAATCGAACTCCATTAGCTTGACTCGTCCGGGGCTTCAGGCAGAAATGCTGGTTGTACCTGGTATTTAGGATCGGGTTCCACACATTAAACCCAAATCAGTTCCTGTTGAGATCATCAAAACGCAATCTTGCTCCGCGAAGTTGAATTTTCTATCGTCTCAATCGCAATCGAGTGCTCTTACCGCTTAGACTTCGAGTAAGAGTTGCAAAATCATTGTATCTCTCTGTAAAACTTCTGATTTCATGATTAATGATATTTCGGTTCTTTTGTAGATAGGCTGTAGCAAAGTGGCTTAAACGCGGTGACCCTGGATTGAAGGAATCAGAACTAAAAAGGTACCTATGGTAACAATTATTTTTGAGGTACAGCAACTGGTTGCATAACTGCTTAAAAAAATTCATAGTTGTATTCTCTTGTTCAGTAAAGGATTTGTAGCCAGTTTAGGCATCGGATGACCTAGTTTACAAACATTCTACTCACTGCAATATAGACAATGATGGCACAACCCTGTTTGTTTGAGCAAAATAGCAAGCGTCCATTTTAGCATAGGCAGGTTTGTGTTCAAATTGGTACGTGTGTTTCTTATGAAATTTAAATAATGTATTAATCAAATCAGGTAAAGCGCCCTCACCCTTAATCCTGCTGATCTACATTCCAGTGAAGCAAACAAATGGGCAGGATTTTAGTATTTTTGATAACGTGGTTTTATAATTATGAAGCTAATACTCTCCACCTTCTTCAAGCTGAATTAATCCACTGTATCACAGTACTCTGGCAATTCTTATCTTTATTTACGTAAAAGAATTAATCCCATTCGCACCAAGCGATGCAGAGCATTAACGGCTCCCTCACGGAAGTACAGAAATGCAGCATATACGTTTCCTTCACTGATACAAGACCCGATAAAAATCTTACTTTGTGCACCATCTTATCGCGGCAAACACTGCCATATAACAGTAAAGTTTTCAAGAGCGCGTCTCACCAGCGATAAGCGCAATGCATTTACGCGACCTTTGTTTGTACTCCATTAGCGAGTGCATGGTCCTCAAGAGGCCCAGGCGGACCATGGCATGGTCAGGTTAGTTAAACTCGGTGTTATCGATTGGCGTGGTGACGTCAAGGAGGTTCTAATAGAAGCTCCTTGGGTGACGTCAAGGTCGCTAATCGTGACTTCTCCGCAGATTCATGCAGGAGAATTGCCTCCGCCACTGTGAATCGAGGATGCAGGCTTTAGTAGCGCACGTACTTCGTTTGACGATGCTGAAAATTCCATTCAGCGGAGCAAGAATGGGTTTTCGAAAGCCTCCAGGGTACCTGCCTATAGGTTAACTCCTGAAATTCGATTTATCGTGGCGAGCCTAAGCACCTATGCGGGGTTTTGGACATATCAAACCTATTGGGCTGAATTTCGGTAGTCAGTCGATGACGCCATTGTGTTCGCCCATCATACGCTGCAAGTCGCGCCTCCAGGCCCAAATGTCATATGTACCTTCCGTCAATCACTCCCTCGGCCTGACAATTAATGGTCGACTGCAGCCGTGCATCCCTCTGAGCCCCAGAGGTAACTTTTCTGCTGCTTCAATCAGAGCATATGGGGCTTCCTAAAATTGGGATGTGGGGCCAAAGCGACTCTTCCTTGCCTTTTTACCTATTGTGTCCCCTTTGCTGCTTCTTTTCTTACTTTAACCAACGATCTTTAATTAGTCGGCTTTTTGTACTCTTTCCACTGAGTGATGTTCCATTTTGAACTCCCTCATTTGTCTTACATTTTAAAGCCCAGTTCACACTATCGTTTTTTTACTATACGTTCAAGCATCAAAACATCTGACTGTTTTGTTGTATCCTAAAAAACACAGCTGTGTGTAAGTAGATTTTCTAAGAAGGTTGCCGGTTGCCCACCCGGGGGCGAATATGTATTCGATCCTGCTTGCGGGCATTCATGACCATCGCTTCGGCGTAGATTCTTCTCCCCCTTCTTTTTTATTTCTCCTTTCTTTTTTCTCTTTCGTCTTCCATTTTTTCTCCTCTCATTTCTCCATTCCTCCACATCCTACTAACATAATGGCAATAGCTCATAGAGGGCCGGGGTGTAAGTCCCGGTGTCTCTTTGGGAATGGGCCTTTTGGTTCGTCTACTGCCGCCTATCTAATCTAATCTAAGTCAATTTGCTCAGCAAGTATCGCCAAAAAAGTTTTGGAAGTGTCTTCAAGTTGGAAGTGACTAGCATTTCAGAAAGTCGTGAACCTTCCTGTTGCTTAAAGAGACACACTTACGCAGCTGGACGCTGCACACATGTAGAGCAAAATATTAACGTGTGAATAGGAAATTAGGTACGTGTCCTTTCCTTTTCTGCTCACGGAACACCGTGTCTTCTTTAGGGAGCCCAGTAATCAGATTGTTTTTACCGAACAATCAACGTTCCTAGGAAAGAGAACTGGGATGATATTCGCTATTTTTCCAAAACTCTCCCTACTGGGCCTAAATGAACGCAGTGCTTGACCTATCCTTAATACTTGCGTACTATAGTATACTGCATACGCGTTAGTTGACTACATGAATTACAATCGTTTTACGATTGTAATTGTAATTCAATCATTACCGATTGTAATTCATTCTAACTCGAGTATGATCTTGTATTTAAAAAATATGTAATTCATTACGAGATAAGATAAATGAAAATTAGTTTATGTTCATCATCTAATATAATGTGAAAACAAAGTTTCGATGCACGAACATCAGCATAATTCAACTAACAAGTAATTCAAGCCAGAATAACAGTCAACTCAGATACTAATTTCAATATTTGACGTACTAGGCACATTTAGGGTGTGTTCGATTGGGCACCGAAGTTGAGTCTTCGAGGTTTGACTAGTCCAAATCTTTAGACGGAAGTTTGACTTTGTCCCTGTGAATTGTGTAGCAAGGCTTAGAGGCCACGCGATTACGTTGAGAAGGCTGGACACTCCCTTTGTTGGAGGAGTAAAATTTCGTTACTGCAGATCTCAAGGGTAACCGGTTGAGGATCACTGCCCGAAACTCGATTAAGCGGGTCGAAGCCTGCGCACTTGGCGTAAGTTTCGAACAAGTCAAGCCTCGAAGGCTTAACTTTGGCACCAAATCGAGCACGGCCTAACATCAGCTTGTACTCACCTCATCACGCGGTGAATTAAACAATTGCGCAATGAAATGGACGCAACGAGCTGCTGACGCTGATGTAGAAGCAATTACTTGCTGTCGAGTTTGTACATGTAAACAATATTGTTGCTTAAATAGAAGGTTTTTCCTTCACTAAGAACGTAACTACTATAATATCGAGTGACATAAATTCATGGCGTCATTGCTTGTACGAACGTCCTTTGCCGTTCACTTTTACGGATATGTTTCCCATGTTTTATCTAAGCCCTTTATTGTAAGTCCTTCCAGCCATTTTAAATACATTTTCAAAATTTACTTCTTCTTCTTTTGAAATATTTGCCATTGCATGTGCTTACTTTAACTAAAAATGAAGAGGTAAAGACGAGAAGAAAAAATCGATGGGCAAATTTAAACATTTCGGAGACCTGCGCCACCATAAATTTGCAAGAAGCCATTAAAATTATCGTAAAATATGTCGTTTATAAATGTCTTCATTTATTCTGCGCTACACAGCTGATGATGTTAACAAATTCTGATTTCACTTTGGTCTTTGCACGCAGCCTCTCGAGAGAAATTTGCAGCTGAAGCTCCAAAGAAATTTTTCTTTTTTTTTAATGGTGTTTTGGTTAAATAATTATGTAAAGCAGGTTGGATTTATACAATTTTTGCAGCTTCGGCATTCCACTTATTACAATCACGATAACACTAATTATAATTCTTAGCTTCATTCATTGTAGCCACCGGTACGATAAATGCATCAAATAATAACTGTCTTGAAGCAAAATTATTATTCAATATGGGCCCCGTGACCCTCAAGTGCAGATCCCAGTCTCGAGAAAAGAGAGATTCACGTGTTGCAGGCGGCTGCTCTTGAGGAGTTGGAGCCACTCTTTGCGGAGAGACTGGTACTGATCATAGAAAATGTTCAGTGGTTTCAAAATCTCTCTTCATCAAAACAATCGAATGCGAAATGAATGAAGCAAGTTTGTAAAACATGCTAGAGTAGGATTACTTTCATGCATAATTGTTTATCTGGCAGGCGCGTGCCAAGAGCCCCTCCAGTTTACTTGCAAACCAGGGTTTTGCCCAAGGGCTACTATCGCTTATTTACATAGGGTATGAGAGAGAAATTTCAGCATGCAATTCAGCTTCTTACCAAGGGCTGCTGCAGCTTAACTGCGAGCATATTGGGCACTATACCTCCGTCACACTTTGAGTCCCTTTGTTTAAAGATATGATAATTTCAATGCATTCTACTTCCCCATCTTATCCTATTGTATGGTATCTTCTCACCTTTGCAGTTGCACTTCGTATAAACCTTGAGCTTTTATTAATAGCCAACTTCTAAAAACATATGAAAATCCTTATAACCCAGTAAGTAACTTAACTAAATTCAGTCACGTACTCACTGGTATCAGTGATACCCTATTTGTTTCTGTCTAGAAGAATGCAGTGAGCAAACAAGACTGCAAACAAACGAAAAAGATACATCAGTACTATATAATAAGTCACGTTGTGTTTTTATTTATTTATATATTACTAGCGGGACCCGTGGAATTCCACGGTTGAATATAGACTATACTTTCCAAAATGAACCAACCCACACTACACTATTGCAATTTACCTCAGTTTAACCTAATGCAGCTCTTATAACGTAGCC
>LQNS02278143.1:7593707-7606806 GCA_001587735.2 Parhyale hawaiensis | reverse complement strand
TACCTTGCCGCACGGGCCGCTCGCTACCTTGCCGCACGGGCCACTCGCTACCTTGCCGCACGGGCCGCTCGCTACCTTGCCGCACGGGCCGCTCGCTACCTTGCGGCACGGGCCACTCGCTACCTTGCCGCACGGGCCGCTTGCTTCCTTGCCGCACGGGCCGCTCGCTACCTTGCCGCACGGGCCACTCGCTACCTTGCCGCACGGGCCACTCGCTACCCTGCCGCACGGGCCTATATTCTGAGGTGAGGCAATAGTATTCCTATGGCAAAGCGTACCACGCAGTACCTACTTTACAGATTGCAGTCAACGTGTCAAGTAGGCCTAATTCACGTATTCAGTCGTGGTCCAAATTTGGAGGTTCGGCAATACGAAAAGTGGCGCAACGTTTCGCGTCCCATGCCGCTGCTGACCTGTGTCCTATAACGGTGGAGTCTGAGTGGTTCATTTTTTCCCACATCTAGTCCAAGTTTGCGATAATCTAGGACTTTTGCCTTACAGCTGCTGCCAGATACCCGTGCGTATTTACTCATGGTCGGTTCACACGACAGTCGTATGAAAGTGTTTCGTTAGCTAATCAACTGAATGTTTTGGTGGACCTCGACAGCACAACTGAGTGACCACAGAAATATAGGCAAAACTGCGGGCCGCCAAGTAACTCTGCTTGCAAAGTATCACTTAAGATTAACAGCGAATTACAACTTAGAAAAATGTGCACTATTTGCTGCATAAACGGCAGAGCCGCGCACCCGGACGATTAGCTGTAGTAACACGTTTAATTATGATCATTTAATTTGAAGTGCAGCGCCCAGTACGTAGTACAAAGAGAGTATTCATTCACACTGGCCCCACCATAACATCTGCCGCGCCTCTTACAGAAAGAAGCTGGGTGTTTGCTAGAGAGATTGTAGATTTAGGTGGTAGCTAGTAAATCTCATCCTAAAAAATGTGATGTTGTGCGATTTAAATCTCGAGAGAAAGTAAGTGCGCAACAGTGGATCGTATCCACGGGTGCTGTTGCCTGTGAAGTGTCACGTCCACATAATATTAGCGATGGCTCTACTTTCCTTACTGTCTTGCGAAAGTTCTTCTGTCGCAATACAATAATTATTGTTGTGGATACGCGTAATACATTAGGCTAGGCTGCTTGCAGCTACTGCTACATTTGACCTTCTTTGATAGATATTGCCTGAAATGTAGGCAAAACATCAAATATTGTGAAGCATTCAGTTACTTCATTGTACTTTCATGACTTCAGCACGTGTTTCTTTCGGTATATCGAAGAGTTGATTCAGTCAGATCCAAACATTAAATATTAATTATTTGAGTTCATTATTCTCTTCTGCTTCCTCTCGTAAATCTTGTCGTTCATCCAAGTTTCAGTTCCACTGAAATATCCACCACCATTAAGTCAAGTTTCAAACACAACTGCTTGTTTTTACCTCCGCCAAGGAGGTCATGTTTTCGTGGCGTTTATCCGTCTGTCTTGCTGTTTGTCCGTCACCAAGATTACTCAGAAAGTTATGAACGGATCTTTACATAATTTACAGGGATTGTTAAGCATGTTATCAGTAATAGATGATTAACTTTTGGTGAAAATCCGTTCATCTGTCTGTCTGCCTGCCTATTTTTTCTCAATGCCATAATTCAAACAGTTATGGTCAGATATTTATGAAATTTATATGAGTAAGGTATATCACGAAGAGTAAATGACCAAATTTTTGTAATGATCCGTTTGTTCGTTCGTTTGACACAGTTTTAATTTTTATGCTTGTTTGCACAATAACACAGAAATGCAATGAATGGATCTTTATTGAATTTATAGGAGTTGTTAGGAATGCTAAAAGACATAAATGATTCAGTTTTGGTGATGATCAGTTGGCCTGTTTGTGTTTTTGACTAATGCTTGTTAGCAGCATAACTGAAAAAAGTAACGAATGGATCTTCATGAAAATTACAGGAATTGTTAATACTAGCAAGAGGCACAAATGATTACATTTTGATGTTGATACGAAGAAATCATGGCATTATACTAGTTTTAAGTTTCCATTACCGTTGCCTCGCGTGGCGGAGGTATGCACTCTCAGAGTTAAAATTTCTATTAGTTAATGAGTTAATATTTCTATGAGCTAGTAATAATTAGAGCCCGGATTTCCAGTCCTAAAAACGTGGTCAAAATAGCGCTAAAAAAAGTCTTTATTGCAGATATCATAGCAAAATAGTTTTTATTTCTAGCAAAATAGTTCTTTTAAGTAGCAAAATAGCACGTACAACTTTGCAAGTTTTGGCTAAAACTCAGCAGTTTTCTTTCATTTGTAGCTATAAAAAAAAATGAAAGGAAGTTATTATTTTAATCGGAAATCATGTTTTATTTCACTCACCCGATGCGCATGTTACAAGAACAGGAAGTTATATAGCTGTGACCTTTCTTTATAGTGATCAGTTTTATGTATATATATATATATGAATGAAATAAAACAACTTTATATGAATTTAACAACTAACGTAACCTAACGTAACGCTAGGTTACCTCACGTCAGGGTCAGGTGAGGGTCATGTCAGGTTAGGTCAGGTTATTCACTAAATGCATTCTCTTGCTCCAGCATAAGCTCGGTGGAGCTCATATCCTGAATACCCCTCAAATAAAAATATTGACAAGACTGAAGGCTAGAATCCTATAGGAGACTCCAGAATATAGAATGCTGTATTATAATAGGAACCTGACTAAATGCTCGGTTCCTAGATAACTCCAGCGCTGCACTGTTCTAGGAGCTTACCAAATAATTTAATGTTTTACATGAAGTAGAAAATAATTCATACTGCCATTATACCTCATAAATACAGTGCTTCTACCGATAACATGAACTGATTGCATTATGCATATTGGTCCTACCTTCATGACTGTAAAATGTCTAGCATAATATAATGCTGCTGCTATCCCTGTACCCCATCTCGTTACAATAGGCTGTGCGGGAAGGGGCACGTCAGGAGCCTTCTCTCTAAAGGGTTCGCATCTACTTGGAACCTACAGAAATATTTTTTTACCTTTGATATTAGTTTGTCAGCGTCCTCAAAGCGCGTCCGTACCTTTTCTGCAACTCTGTGCAAGCTGTGTGGGAAGCAAGTAAGGAGCAGGATATTGGGGTACAGAATTTGTAGAGAAGCAACGATTTTCTGAATTTGTGCTGCAGCGTCTTTCACCAGCAACAATATGTTGTTATATTTTATGGATTCTGGCCAAAGATGGCGCAATTAATGAACTGCTTTATAGTTTTACTATTAATGCATTCTAATTAAGTGGAATTTTACGGAAACGTGTCAGACTCTTTATTTAATTCAGTGTGCCTATTATTGCTGTCGCAATCTGCCCTCCCCTCGTATCAGTACACTCGTCCACTGCCAGCACTTGTGTAACTGGTGATGTCGTGACCAGAATGACAGTGACTAGCACAATCCTTCCGTTTTCTTTCATAGGAAATTTCAATAAAGTTGAAACATGGCGGCAAGCTTAATGATGTATTTAGTTATTCAGCGTATCCTAATAATTAAATAATTTTATGTTTAATGGTACAAATACGTAGTACTTCTTGCATGTTTTACAGTCATTTATTGCATAGTGCTACTTTTTGGCTTTGTGTCGGGTCAAAATACCGTTTATGGTAGAATAGCATATTCTGCTATAAATACAAATTTTTATTTGGATTTAATGCCGTAATAGCAATATTCGAATAAATGCTAGAGATCCAGGCTCTCCTGATAACTATGTAGTTGCTTAGGGAGCAAGCCCATGTCTAACAATGACTTGCAAAGAGCATTAGGAATACAAATATATGCACGCACATGTTAATAATGCATTATCGTAAAAAATATGGAGATCAAGGTTCTGCATAACCAACATTTTTTTCATTTTGTAGCCTTTGCTACCTATAATTTGAAAGAAGAGCAGGTGCATTCTTCGGTTTTATTGCTAAATTCCACCATAGGGACTAGCTTGCTACGTTTGCTACAAGGTAAAATTCAAAGAAAGGTTGAAGAACGGCATACTTAGGTATATTAATTATTTTGTCTTAGCAAAATAAATAATTTATTCATATGTTCAAATATTATTGCAATAGAGTTAGTTCCTAGCGTTGATTTTATGGTCATTTATACAATAATTACTAGCTTTTTTCAGTCAAAATAGCGCTTATAGCAAAATGCTATTTTGCAATAAATGCAATTTTTTTCTAGTCGTTATAGCACTAATAGAATAAATGCTAGAAATCCGGGCTCTAGTAATAATTCTAGGCCCATTGGCAATCATAGCCCGATGTAATATTACTCTCAACCTTACCAGCACTAATTCCAGCATCAATGATAAACTAATAAAAGAACAAATATGTAAGTCTTACCCTTGACGTCACTCATGCCAGTTTGATCAATAAACGCATTCCACGTTAATTCGTGAAAGTTGGACCACTCTTCGAAATAGGCTTCTTCTGACAAGTCACCACCGTGCAGATCGGACATCCAGGTGATAATTTCATCCGTCGTGTTCCAGCAGTTCAAATTGACCTGGGTAGATGAAATTAGATGACGCCCAATACGCATTCCATTTACTACATGGTGTGTTTGGAAATATCGAGGAAATGCAGTTTACTTCCAGTAGCAAAAACAGTGAACGATCTCTTCAACGAGGGCATCTCCAAGTGCGCTACACCGTCACAAAGACTGTCAAACGAGCGCTTTCTATTTCTAGATCTCAGCTTTGGAATGTTCTTTCTAATCCAGTGCAAGATGCAACTGAATATAATCAGTTTATCAGGATGGAGCTGTAGCACTTTTAGAGGCCCCAATAATTGTGTTCAATTTTGAATTCAAAAGAATTTTGCCCCACCCATCTAGAATGAAACAGTTGTTATCCTAGTATCGCTCTATACGAAAATGTAATGTATTACTTATTTTACGGTCTGAATAATGTTTGCACAATGTCTATTAGAGTAAAGCAGTGAAAATGTATCATGTTACACACTTGACAGAACACAGAGAAAAATTATAGGGGTATATTTCAACATCATGACGTCTACATGTGAATGTTCACATGAGAACAATCAAGTATGACTTTTATAGTCCCAAATAACTATGATACACAGATGAAGTGAATATTCATCACATGTAACGAAGCCGCAGTCAATGTCTAAAGCTTTATAACTACTGTGCACCGTATCTGTATTTCTAATACGTCTATACTAATTCCTACCCAAGGGTCCTTAGTGCCTTCTCCGCAGGGGATGTTGCAGCTTGCCGCACGAGCCTGTATTTTTTCGCATTAACCCTGTTAAACTGACGTCTCCCTTAACGGAAAACCGTGCCACTGATATCATGTAGACATCGTAGGGGTGGAAGTCTACAAACCAAGTGCTAATTCTCTTTTGCCATGCAAGCATTAAGAAGGAAAACCTCAGGGTGCTGTGCCCTCAATATATTCGACAGGGCATCCATATGACAAATACATGTGTTTATCTGTTGTTCGTGTGGATTACACACGTTATTTAAAAGAAGCGTTGAGGACATTTGACTATCGGAAATTCATTGACAATTGCTCGAAGTTTATATGGGCAGTGTCGGATAACGCCTATTGTAACCGCCAATTAACACAAGTTCGTTTAGTCACAATCTAACTTGCACTTCGTAGCAGCCAGTCAGCGCACCAGTGCATTGCCTCCTTCTACAGCCGACTGTCGCCTCCTTTACGTGGTTGGGATGGTACTGAATCGTTATAGCCTTACTCTTTTTACGATTGATTATTCTTTAACCAGAGCATCCCGAGAGCGCATACCTCCGCCAAGCGAGGCAACGGTAGCAAAAAATTGAAATTGGCTCTGAAACCTCAATTTTATTTGTATAAACTCTAAAATCTAATGATTTGTGCCTTTTGATAGTTATAACAGCTTGAGCAATTTTCTTAAAGATCCATTCATAACTTTTTTGGGTTATACTGCTAAGAAACGTTATGACAAACACATGAGTCAAACATACAAACGAACAAACCGATCTGCACCAAAATTTAGTCATTTATGTTATTTAACATTACTAACAACCCCGATAAATTTCATACAGATCCACTCATTGCTTTTTGAGGTATTGTGCTAACAAGCAAAAATTAAAAACAGTGACAAACGAACGAATGAACAAACGGATCATTACCAAAATTTGGTCATTTACTTTTTGTTATATACTTAACAACTCATGTTAATTTCATAAAAATCCATTTATAACTTTTTGAGTTATGGCAATGAGAAAAATGAGGAAGACAAGCAAAGAAACAAACAAACGGATAGACATATCTTCACCAAAAGTTAATCATCTGTTCCTCCTAACATAGCTAACAATTCCTGTGAATTTCATCGAAATCGGTTCATAACTTTTTGAGTTATCTTGGTGACAGACACACAAATAGTCAGACAGACAAACACGACGAAAACATAACCTCCTTGGCGCAGGTAGTAGTATAATTAATCGATTTGCTTGTCAAGTGTTCTTTGTGCTAGCGTAAAGTTTATGCTTCCTGTACAGTTGAGTGATGCTTTTCTATAAAAGACCTAAATTTAGTCAGTTAGCTTAGGGTTAAATCGGATAGCCTGGAAGGGCCTCTTTATCGTTTGTGGCCCACTTCCAATATTTGTGCTCAGTGAGCTTTAATCTTCCTTGTACTTCTACTGCTTATTTTGCCATTGTTCTTCCCTTTCTTTTTAGTTGCGGAGATGCGGCCGCTGCCGGTTGGAAGCTCCTGTTCTACAAAGATTGATTTTGCTGTTTCCTGTGTTTTGCTGTGTGCAGCTTGGAAGGCGTTGTCTGACTGCCCCTTTGTGTTTTGTAATATGGGTATTAGTGCTGGGGAAAAAAGAATATCTCCACGCGTCGGAGAGATGAATTACTTATTGTTATTTTCTACAAGCTCCCATTGATGTAAAAAAAAAATAAATAAGGCCTTTATTCTGATATTACATGAATTATAACTTCACTAATAATGCCGAATATTAGCATCATCTGCACGATTTCCTTTTATTCATTTGCTTTACAACAATGGTTTCCCACCTTATCAACGCCTGGCACCCCTAAAAATCTTTTACATCTGTATGTTAGCTTCTTCTTTTTCTACTTCTCTTTTCTTCTTTAATATATCTATAATTTCATGTTTTCCTAATGTCCCCTATTTTTAGCCTCGAAATTAACATGATGTATTAGTTGCTTCACAATATACCTGGGTGTGAACTGTGAACCTATTGCTATCATAGAGCGTTATACAGAATGTAGGTCGTGAAGTGGAATAGTGCTATAAATTTGCTCCCTAATCTGCAAGGCTCATTTTGATGTTTTAATCTAGTTTCCTCAACAAGTATTTTAAGTGAATTATTTGATGAAAAAATTCTTAAGGGGAGAAATATGTATATATATATATATATATATATTTGTTTTTTCTTGTACGAACAGGAGGTTGTGAAGTAGAAATGTCATTCAATTCTTAACCTAACGTGTAAGACTCATTGCTTATTGTTTTACATTAGTGTACTGAATTTGTACTGTGATAGAACTATTGTATGAATACCTTCATACGGGGAGAAATAAATATTTTTTCTCTCTTTCTTTACGATATCTGATCTTGTGCCTAAGCCTTTGAGTCTTACTTTTTCTTCTTTCTTCGTCTGATTATACTGAAAAACAATAGTGGGTAGCAGTGGACCTTTTGCCCGGCGCAGTTGTGCTGATGGTCCCGGGAACGAGCCCCGAGCCTGGTGAGGGATCTTTGCTGCGTTCGGCGCGCTGAGTCAGCGAACTTGCTTGGTGCATATACCTACCATGGAAGTAGTATAGCTTAGGGTAGGGGACAGGCGCGGGTCGTTGAATCTTCCGCTATCGCGCCGTAGTTTTTAGCGACCTGCAGTCGGCTGCAGCAGTACTTACTTCTACGGGGCCAGTTGCCCTACAGTATCCGCAAAAAGTATATAGCGGTCCCAGTTGTAATCAGTGCTAAAAAGCGCGGTGATAGCGTTTCCCTCCGTTGTCAGGCATCTGATCTTTATTCATTTCAACAGGCAACTCAGCTAACAATCTCACGGTTAGTCAGGCTTGCATTTTCTCATCTCCGTGCTCCTCGCGCTCTTGTGGAGCTTTGTTTTGTTACTTTTTGCTCCAGCCTCCTACCACCTATTTTCGCTGCTTGCGTTGTGGCGCCGCAGTTTTAGAAGACATTCATCCAGATGGTTCCCAATAATTTTATTGGTGAAGCAAACGCTCTTATTTTGACTTGGAAGATTAAAAATGTATCGGTGTAAGAGATTTCGAGATGTCCAAGTCGAGGTGAGAGTACCATTTGAAGTCTGGTCGCTACAGCTTGCGGCCTCCCACCCAACGCCGTGCCGAATCGAAAACCTGCGACTGGAAGGCCTAGAAATACCTTTAAGCCTGCTAACAATATCTTACGATTCAACACTTCTTAACTGAAACAGCTTCTCTTAACGCTGCCATGGAATCTAGTATTTATAACTCTCTCTATACATCGAATAACATGTTTGCTCTCAGTTAAGACGTATATATTCAGCAGATGATTAACAAAGCACACTTAAAGCGATAATTTTTCACGGGCAGTAGACGCAATTATTTCTCTCAGCTTACTGCCTTCCTTTAACCTTATAAGGACCACTGGGCCTCACGAGTCTCATTTCGCAAAAATTAACTTTCAAAATAAAGAACGATCAGTGAATTTTGGACCTATGAGTGCCGCGACTATGAGTGCCGCGACTATGAGTGCCGCGACTATGAGCACCGCGACTATGAGTGCCGCGACTATGAGTGCCGCGACTATGCGTGCCGCGACTATGAGTGCCGCGACTATGAGTGCCGCGACTATGAGTGCCGCGACTATGAGTGCCGCGACTATGAGCGCCGCGACTATGAGCGCCGCGACTATGAGACGGTAGTCGGAGGACTACAGTTTAAGACTATCTCCAAATATCTGAGATAAACGGAAACTTGGTCCTTAAAGGGCTAATAGAACAGTTTTCACTTCAACAGATAAACTCAGATGTACTGAAGGCTTGTCCTTCGGTTGGTTGGATACGCAGCTTGGACTTTAACTTAATTCAATGAAGCTTTGCTGCATGCTAATAAAAGATTTTTTGCATGTCATCTAAGGTGGGGACGATTGTAGTGCTTCGATGAATTGAAAGAGAGAGCACTTATCTCTTTGTTATGATAATTTGGGTTAGCTGTTACAGCGTATCCTTCGGAAGCATATTTGTGAGGAAAGTATGTTAAGTGAAGTGGGTCTTCACAAATACCTCGCGTCCATTTTTTACAGCGCGGGTACTCTAGTAAATAAAGTTCACAAGATTTGAGCATAATATAGATACATAGGCAATGTAACCTGACATCCAGACAAAAGTACTCAGTCCTTTTGATAGCTGAAGGTGCATGGTGATATTTGGAGTAACCGGTATGCATTAGCGAAAGACTTGGGGGAAAAACAGCGTACTAGCTAGGTATCTACAAAAAAGAAGAAAATACGAACCTCATCTCCACCAAAATGGAAGAAGTCCAGGGAACCGAAAGCGTCAGCGTACTCTCGGAATAGGTCGCCTATCACTTGGTAGATGGCAGGGTTGGCGATATTTAGCTGACCACAGGGAGGCTCTACGCAGAGGGATTGCCAAGGTTCCTGAAATTGTAATGCATCAACTGCAAATATTACTGAACAGAAAAAATGTAAGTTATGCAGAGCATATAAAGTTTAAGGACAAAATCCAATAATTGGTGAAAAAGTATGATGGACTTAAGTGAAATTTAAAAATTCGCAACTCGACCGCCCAATTTCCTATTTCTGCTTTTAAAGGGCTAGTGAAAATTATTAGCACATATTAGGAAAATTGCAATGCAATCTTGCACGATTCATGCGTTACCATCATAGTATATGTAGAATCGTCATCCTGTTGAACTAAAGTTAATATCCGAATTTCTGCAAATTATCTTTAATAATCTTCTGATACTTATGATTTACCTTTCTTGCGCTGATTTTCAACGTTTCTATGTCACTGAGTGCTCAGCAATCACCTATATTGTGTTCATGTTTTCATATAGTCAGAAATTATCGGCTCACTTCGACGGGAAGCAGAGCAGAGATGTGTTCTCATTGCCTCAAGACTGCCACCCTGAACCTCGCTTAGCCTATTTGGCGTTCAAATCTGGTACAATCAAGGTGCTGCTTAAGGGCCTTGATCCTTATGGAGGAGTGTACCCGATGGGCATGTTTTCTTTGTTTAATAAGCAGCTTACTGGGGTTCTTGCCCCTAAGCTAGCAGTGATCTTCCGGCGCCTGATGCGGTTAGGAGAGTTTCCCCCGTAGTCGGCGTACTGGGAATAATACTCCTATTCTTAAAGGTCCAGTTTTGCCTAATGTCGCCAACTATCGACCCACTACACTGACAATCATATTGTCGAAGGTGTTCGAGAAATTAGTCGCCTGTAAGCTTGGTCGTTTTGCTGAGATTACGGGGTTGCTGCCTGCTGGTCAGATTGCGTACAGAACTGATTTGGGATGTTGTGACGCACTGTTGTCGGTATCACACCATTTACAGTCTACGCTGGATTGTAGGTCAGAGGCACGCCTTGTCCAGTTGGACTTTAGCACGGCGTTTGACAAGATTAACCAAGGGGGTCTATTATATAATCTGGAGTCTTTTGGTGCGGACGGCAGGGCTCTGTCAATCATTCGTGCTTTTGTTTCCGAGCGAACGCAGAGTGTGTCTGTTGACGGCGTTTTGAATGCCTCAATCGCGGTGGAGTCTGGCATCCCTCACTGTAGTGTGCTTCGCTCGCTGTTGTTTGTTCTGTATACTAGTGACATATTCTCTTCGCTGGAAAACATGATGATCAACTATGCCGATGATTCCACTTTGATAGCAGTGATACCTGCTCGTCGTATGCGTAATGCTGTCGCCCAGTCTCTGAATAGGGATTTGTCACACATTAGTGCATGGCGCTCGCCTGGTATGAAGCAGAATGTCGGTAAGACCGAGTCGATGATTATCAGTCGGTCTCGGACACTTGAACCGCAGCATCCCCAACTGGAGATTCATGACACTTTGCTTCAAGAGTCTAGCTCTTTGGAGATTCTTGGTGTTGTCTTTGATGAGAAGCTTACTTTTGAGCCGCATATTAGGCGGTTGGTGGCACATGTTTCCACTAAGATTAGGCTCCTGCGTAAGGTGAATTCAGTGTTTGGTGACAGTGAGGTTGTCCGCAGATGTTTTTATGCTTTTTTGCTGCCTGTGCTGGAGTATCGTTCGGCAGTCTGGGCTTCAGCTGCTGACACTCACTTGCGTCTATTGGACCGAGTTACTAGTTCATCCAGCAGGCTGGGCGCTGATAATGATCTGGTTAACCTGTCTCACAGGAAAAGGGTGGCTGAGCTCTGTATGTTGTATAAGGTGTATAATAACGAGAGGCTTTGGTTGGATTCTTCTGCCCCTGCTCTCAAGGTCTTTAGGAGAGAGACACGTGCTTCGTGCGGCGCGCACTCTTTCACGTTGGAGAATGTCGGATGTCGAACTAATCAGTTCGGTCGGTGCTTCGTGCCCTGGTCGGTTATCGTTTGGAATTTATTGCCAGTATTGGCTTTCGGAAGTATTGGCCTGCAGGCGCTTAAGTCAGCTGATAATGGCTTTTTGCTAGATTTTCTGTAGCAGTGTTTCGGGCTTCCCGGAGTTGCAAGGTGCTTCATTTGGGGTGTATTACCTGTCGGTGGGAGTTCGAGCGTGAAGTTTTAATAATAATAATAATAGTAATAATGATATACCGACCGCCAGCGGGATAACTGGCAAACCCTGTCTCGACCACCGGCCCGTGAATCCATTGGGGCGTATGAGCCTGACACAGGGGGTGTTTAAGGTGACCCTGTTGCGAGGAAATGCGCAGCAAAAGCCGGATGAGCCTTAGAACATCGAAGGCCAACTACAACCTGCGGAAAGACTGGCGACTAATCCAGTCAACCTTCTGTAGGTCACCGGCTGGTCATGCTGAATCTCAGTTTAACCAGGCGTACAAACAGTTGGAGGGTCGAGCTGAAAAGGACCATCAAAGTCGAAGGTAGCCAGCGAGAAGACCAACGGCTGATTCAGGCTGAAGAGTCAACTCGTTGAATGCATTCGACAGCTTGGGGTAGATGGAACTCCCAAGCCCTGAAAGGCAGTCCATCTTCACAGACGCTAAGGTGCCCCGCCGCCTGAGGGTTACCAGGAAACCATGAAGATGAGTCATAATAGAGATACCCTTCCTAACGGCGTGAAGGGTACCTCAGTTAGACTGGGTACCTCGCTCGTCAGGTCTCCTGTACGTGGGTGAGGCAGGGGCCGTTCGTGAACGCGGTATACTCACCCGTCGGAATCGGTTAGCCAGGATTCCGACGCTGGTGTGAATGCTACGGGAGAGGGGAGTGTGAGGGAGCAGGCTCCCTTTTCTCCGCTGGGGGCGGAGGAACCTACTGTCCCGACGCAACGCCTCACGCGCCACAAGTGGTCCAGGGAACCTCAAGCAGCTGTGGGACGAGAGAGGAATCCCTGGCAATTTCCTACAGGCTTCTCTTAGTGACCAAATCCTGCAAATCTGCTGCAAAAACCTCCTCAGCGAAGAGGAACGGCTTCAAATCTCTGCGCGGATGGAAGCTCAAGTTGCCTCTCCATCCGCTGACGAACCTGTACACCAGGTTCCAACCCGACCTGTGACCCCGGCTGTGGAACCCCACCTGTGGAACCTGTTACACGGCCCTCCATTCCATCGGTGGAAACCCCCGACTTAGGCGCTGTCCCGTCTGAGATCGACTCTGCCGACCCTCTGTCGCCCTCATGTGGGCCGAGGTACTTACCGGCCCACAATATGAGCCAGAGCGAGTCAGAGGACGTGACAGATCCCGACGTGTCTGACCAGTAGCGGAGTGACTCGCTGGATCCACGGGACTTACTCCGAAACTCCAGCGTAGAATCAACACCAGGTCACCCTAACCAGGAACTTAGTGACACCCTACTGTCAAACTACGTCCCATCTGAGATCGACTCGGACGACCCCA
>LQNS02278143.1:7573955-7593553 GCA_001587735.2 Parhyale hawaiensis | reverse complement strand
GATGGACGAAGAGACAGAACCTGACCTATCCGACCAGCAGCGGAGTGACTTGCTGGAGCTGCGGGACTTACTCCGGAACTCCAGCGTAGAAACGACGCCAAAAGGTCATCCTAGCCTACGACATCTACCGGAACCGAAGATCCGAGCAGCTGCTTTCCACGTCAACTCAGTGATTGGTAAAATCCGCACCAACAACATCACTGAGACAAACGCTCTCATCAAAGCTGGAGCAGACCTCGCAGTAAGGATCTTTGAGGTACAACCCCGACCGCAACGGACCCAGCGGAGAAAGGATCGACTGGGGAAGCACCGCCTCGAGAAGAATATTGCTGAGATCAGGAAATATCTCAGCTAGATCTCCGAATGGCGCAGAGGAAATCTCCACGACGAGGAAAAGAAGACGCTGCTCGAATCGAGGTACCGGTACCTCGAAGTCGGCCTAACCAACTTAAAAGATACCTCAATGCAGCGGCTATCTGCTAAAAGGAGCAAAGTTAGACGCTTTGAGGCCAGAGTAACTGGATTCCATCAGAACCAGCTATTCAACACCAACCAGAAATGCCTCTATCAAACCCCTTAGAGGAGAAGAGACGAGCACTGACTCACCCAACGCAGAAGAGAGCATCCGATTCTGGTGTGACATCTGGAGCAAAGAGGTACGGCACAACAATACCGCAGTATGGCTCCACGATGTCAAGGAGAAGAACGTCGCAGCAGATCCAGAATTTACAATCACCAGTCAACAGCTCAAAAAGCAACTGAGCAAGACCAAGAACTGGAAAGCACCTGAACCAGATATGGTGCAAGGCAACTGGATCAAAACTTTCACATCGCTGCACTCCAGAATTGCTGCACAGCTCAACCACTGTCTGCAACGCGGAACCGTGCCCACCTGGATGACCACAGGGAAGACAGTCCTAATCCAGAAGGACAAGGCAAAGGACATGGAGGTAAGCAATTACCGCCCAATCACATGCCTCCCCCTTATGTGGAAGGTGTTGACGGGAATAATCTACGAGTCTACCAACATCAAGACTCAAAGAAGTTCCTACCCGACGAACAGAAAAGATGCCGCAGGAACACCAGGGGAACGAAGGACCATTTGCTCGTCGACAAGCTCCTCACGAAAGATGCCAGGAGCAAAAGGAAAACCCAAAGCATGGCTTGATTACAAAAAAGCCTTGGGCATGGTCCCTCACTCCTGGATCCTGGAATGCTTGGAAATATACGACATCTCCGGTAACATCCGCAATCTGATTGCGACGACCATGCCCAACTGGAAGACCCAGCTCACAAGCGCCAATAAACACCTCGGCGAGGTGAGCATCAAGCGGGGCATCTTCCAGGGCGACTCCCTTTCCCCACTGCTATATGTCTTGACCATGATCCCCCTCTCCGAAACCTTGAACAAGGCAGGCCAGGACTACAACTACAGTCGTACCATGAAGTTCAACCACCTGCTCTACATGGATGACCTGATGCTGCACGCGAAATAAAAGGATCAAGTAGAACCGCTCCTCAACATAGTCCATCAATACTCTGATATCAAAATGCAGTTCGGAATCAGTAAGTGCGGATTCCATAACATCGAAAGGTTAGAGGTTACTGCTTCCGAGGGAATCACCATCGAAGAAGATACCATCAAGGATATCGAGGTGACAGGTTACAAGTACCTAGGTGTCATGGAGTATAACACCATTCTCCACAGAACGATGAAAGATTCCATTCGGAAGGAGTACCTCACCCGACTTCGGCTCATCCTGAAATCACATCTCAATGGGAGCAACATCATCAAGGCCATCAACACATAGGCCGTCCCCGTAGTCCGTTACTCTGCTGGCATTATTAACTGGACCAAGAAGGACTGCACCGACATGGACATCAAGGCTCGAAAACTAATGAACATCTATCGAGCTCTGCACCCAAGATCGTGCGTAGACAAACTTTACATTAACAGAAGAGAGAGGCCGTGGCCTCATCAGTGTAGAGGACTGCGTCGAAACGGAAAAACGAGCTCTCCCTCACCACTTCAGAGAGAGCGACGACCCGTGCGTAGGCAGCTTAATCGAGGCGAAGTTGCTGAAAGAGACCGAATCGGCTGACCAATTCGAAGAGCGACGGCGCCTCGATCGGACCAACAAGTGGAAGAGTATGTAGATGTCCGGCCAGTACCTCGAAGCTGTTCAGGACAAAATAGTCCCTGACTCATGGAACTGGCTGCTAAGAAGGGAGCTGAAACGGGAAACAGAAGGCACCATCCTGGTAGCTCAAGAGCAAGCCCTCAGAACCAGGTATATCCAACACAAGATCGACTGGAGAAACGTCCCTACTACCTGTAGATTTTGCAGGAGGTCGGACGAAACCATCAACCACGAGATAAGCGAATGCGGAGTGCTGGCGCAAAAGGAGTACAAGCGCAGGCACGATAAAGTGGCTCAACACCTCCACTGGACCCTTCTGCGGATCCATAACTTCCCGGTCAGTGAGAGGTGGTACGAGCACGAACCCGCGCCCGTGGTTGAAAACGAAGCCGTGCAAATCTACTGGGACAAGCGGATGGAAACTGATAGAGTACTTTACGCCAACCGACCGGACATCGTCGTCAGAGACAAACAGGAGAAGTCGGCCAAACTGATCGACGTCTCAATCCCCTTCGACTTCAGAATCATCGACAAGGAAGCGAAGAAGAAGGAAAAGTACCGTGACCTTGCCATCGAACTCCAGAGACTGTGGCAGATGCAAGTGGACATCGTTCCAGTGGTCATCAGAACTCTGGGGGCAATGTCCAAGAATCTCAAGACTGCCCTGCGAGAGCTGAAGTGCCGCCATCTCCACCCAAGAACCCTCCAGAAAAACGCTCTGCTTGGAACAGCGCACATCATTCGCAAAATGCTCTGAGCCTTAGGTCGCGGAATGTGACCCGGCGCCAGAGTGTAGAGCTGAACATTGCTCAGCCGATCCAATTAGGGTCGTGAAATCCCCTCGGTAATAATGATAATAATAAGCGTACCCAGGATTTTATGGGCTATTATGAACGGGTGACCGATTAAAATTTATTCAACGGCTTGCCCCTGCAATATCCTGAAAGATGCTTCTTGATTACAGTCGTGGTCGACTTCCTCCTGAGAGTCGCCGAAAATGATGGACGGCTATCGCTGACTTTCCTTCTAATTAGTTTTCATTTTTCAGCATGAAACTGCTTAATAAATATATCGGATGTCAAAAGGGGCGGGTCTGAGCCCTCTGCCCCTTTTCAGTAGTGAGACAAACCCCTACAAAAATAATATGGCTGAAATTCCCTTAATCGGCCAAAATAAAGTTTTGTGATGATAAGTTTGAATACGAAATATCTGATAATCCTTATTATCATGTAATTTTTTCCGTGTTTTCTTTCCTGTCACTAAATTGCAAAAACCTGGCCGATGTGCATGGACGCTAATCATCTTGACATGATTTTTGCATATTGTTTTCTAATTTTATCGACGCTCTACAAATTTAGCGTAGTGAGTCCTTTTGTGTCTTTTGTGCCTTTTATGTCCCTTGGTAATCAGTATTGCGATCTTTAACTGAATATAACCATCTATTTTTGTGTTCAGTTGATCTATATTTGTTGTGTTTATCAATATAATGTATCCATTACGTTTATATAAAGTGATATCAAGCTTTTCACTGAATTTAGGCTTACGTTTCCTGATGACATGTACGGTCGAAATTTCTACATGGGGGCTGAAGTTCCTTTAAGCTGCGTAGTAAGCTTAGAGTTAACGAAGTTGTATAGAAACGTACTTGTGCTAGAATAAATGGTTCAAGTTCTTGTTCTAGTATCAGTCTGAAGTTCGTGACCGCCGTGGGCTGCAGGCCAAACACACATGTACGACTTAAACATAGACCGCAACAGTACTTGACTTTTACGTCTGACGTTGGCGGCCAAAAGTTGGTAACGGAAAAATGGGATTTTCTCAAGAGCTAATCTTTTCCCCATATCTAATACTGAAAAAAATGTTCCAAGGTAAATAACATTTTTCTTGTGGAGAAGGTATCTTGGATACGGCGGGGACGCACTTGGGGGCGCTTGCCTGCATGTTCTGGACATGTTCATAATAGCTCTTGAGAAACTTCCATTTTTCCCATTTCGGCCGCCATCGTCAGAGGCCATTATTGGACCTAAGAGTCAAGTATTGTGGCGGTCTATGACTTAAACCTACTTTTTTGTTTAGAAACAATTATTCAACAGTAAGTTGCGACAGGTTCACCCATCCTGTCCCATTGGTTTCACTTCATATGCAACCGCACCTTTTGGGTTAATTAAGGAAAGTATCTTCGCCACAGAGCCTAGGTAAATAGCCATTTCTGTATGCTGCCGCAACTGTGTGGCGGATTGTGTTATACACGTAATGTCGCTCTTCTCGAAGAAAAGTCGCCTATAATTAGAGCCGACGTCTAAAGCAAAATTAGATTTATATTCGCTTACATCTATAAGGGTGGCTTTTCGGCTGAAAGCAACGAAGATGCTGCTCATGCTATAGGCGAGAAAAGTGGACATATCCCGACGATACAGAGCCGATAATTAATGGCGATTTGGTTAATCGTTTGGACTCCTATTGGTTCCGATTATTACCGACGCTGCCGACAATAATTTCTGACTGGGTACCATTATGTTGCGCAGCTGGGATGGCTTTTCTTGTTATAAGCAGCTGTATTTGCTCACAGAGAAATCTCAGGTTCATCTAACTTAAGTTTCATTTCAAACATTTGGTAGTAAGGACAAAAGACGATAAAATTTACTATTTATCGCCCGCAAACGAGTGAGAGGTGAAAGTGTTTTCATTGAAGATTAAATAATACATATATTTGTCTGTCTGCCCAATAAGTGGTTGAAGGAGTTGAACAATCTTCATGATTTTTTGCAGGGAGTTTGGAGAGTTAACCTAGATGGGACTCTTGCCAAGAAACTAGGGTTAGCTAGCCATAAAAAATGACGGCGATGAAATTTACCCTCCATCCAAAATCCCCAAAACAGGTTAAAGGAGTTGAGCTATGTTCATATTTTTTTACAGGGAATCTGGTGGGTTGCCCTCGATGTGACCCATGCCAAAAAACTAGGATTAGCTGGCCAATGAAAATGACGGCGATGAAATTTGCTCTCTACCCAAAAAAGTACATAGAAGGAGTTGAGCTATGTTCATATTTTTTACAGGGAATCTGGTGTATTGCCCTCGATGTGACCCATGCCAAAAAACTAGGATTAGCTTGCGATAAAAAATGACGGCAATGGTATTTGCTCTCCGCCCTAAGACCGGTAGAAATAGTTGAGTTACGTTTATGATTTTTTTCCAGGGAGTCTGGTGGGCTGTCTGACCTAAAAAAATAAAAATAGGATTAGCCAGCCATTAAAAATTATGGCAATGAAATTTGCTCCCACCGCGGGTGATAGTCCCACGTCACGAGGCGTTCTAGTTGTATCTACAGAGAGTTAGAGAACTCTACATTTAATGCATATACTAAGTAGGTAGCTTTACCAAGAAAAATTTGTTATTCGGGGCTAAGAGTAAGCTATTTAGCTGGTGCATGTGGAGTATGTTTGATAGAATAACAAAATTACTGTTATTGTAACCGCAAAGTGACGCGAATCCTTGTAGGCACGCTCCAACTTACTCTTGGCAGCAGCGAACCACAGTCACGTTGCTCACTTCCACTGTCGGCGACCGCTTAATTAACGGTGTTGCACTAGTCCCTTCATGTTAGAACTCAGTCACTAAATTACCAATATATTTATTATTCAACCGTAAATCGTTGAGCCATTTCTGCTATTGAGAAGTGTAGGCGTTTCTCTTCATTTGAGTGATGTTTTTCTCGGAAACCTGAATTTGCTTCTAAATAAAGGGGTCTCGTTGGATCACCTGATAGACTCTCTACAGTATTGCTGGTCAGCCCTACTTCTGTGTGTGCCTTCTGTGCTGTACTTTGCTCTGTGTTCCTACTACTGACCTATTCATCGCATCTGATATTCCCATTTACTCCACGATCTTGTCTCAGCCTGCACTTAGTCTTGCTGAAGTGATTTTGTATTTTGAGAATAGTCACCCATTTTATGTTGTGAGGAGGGGCACCCCCAAGGGGGGGGGGCCTGTAGGTTAATAAACTTCCTTTTACACTGTCTCTACTTTGTCGACTTGTTATCAACGTGCATGTGTAGTGACTTTTCCAGTTCCAGTTAATTGTGTTAAAGCATTACATACCTTTTAATTGTTTCTTCATTGTCTAGGATGACAATTGTTCAATTACAACACTCTTAAATTTAATTAATATTTTAAATCACATTAGCAAACAATTCCATAACAAACTGTTTTTTGTTATTGTACTACTTTTAATATGCAAGTGAAACACTCACTATTCGGAACAACTTCTCAGGCAACTTCATAAATAGACTCACATGACAACCAACAATTTGAAACAGTAGCTCTCTTGGATAGATAGCCTCGGCCACCTTTCGTCATACTCTCCTCGAGAATCAAGCATCATAGAAAACCTTCGTCAAAAAGTATCATAGTCTCTGCTCCAAAAAGAAACTAGCAATATATACCTCTGCCAAGAAGGTTGCGTTTTTGTCGAGTTTGTCTGTCTGTACGCCTGTTTGTCTGTCACCAAGATAACTCAAAAAGTTGTGGACGGATCTTTACGAAATTTACAGAGAGTGTTAAGCATGTTAGCAGTAGCAGATGATTAACTTTTGGTGAAAATTCGTGCAATCGTTTTTTGTTTGTTTGTGTGCCTTTCTATTTTTTCTTACTACTATGGCGCAAAAAGTTATAGAGGAATTTCCACGAAATTTGCATAAATTGTTAGATACCGTGTATCATGAAGAGCAAATGACCAAGTTTTTGTGATGATCTATTGATTTGTTTGTCACTGTGTTTGATTGTATGCTTCTTAGCAAAATAACTCAAAAGTAATGAGCGGATCCTTATGAAAGTCTCAGGAATTGTTAGTAATATTGAAAGACCTATATGATTAAATTCTGGTGATGATTGGTTGGTCTGTTTGTGAATCTCAGTAATGTTTGTCAGGATATTTGTTAATAGCATCAGTCAAAAAGTTTTGAACGGATCTTCAAGAATAATGCAGAAATTGTTATTAAAATCAAAAGGCACAAATGATTAGATTTTGGCGTTGATTCAAGGGAAATCACGGATTCAGAACCAATTTCAATTTTTCGTTACCGTTGCCCTGCTTGTCGGAAGTAAATATGCGCTCTTAGAGTGCTCTAATCACACTAGGGTTCTTAATTAAAGTCACCATCGTTCGTAATAGCGTAACAGCAATTTTATCCTTTCTGCACTCACGCAGTCCGCCTGGTTGTCCAATCTTTGTTAGAGTCCCCATTGCCCTCAGCCACCTAATGACGTACCTGGTTTACGCAGACCGCCAGGTTGCCCAAGTCTTCTTGCGGTCCCCACTGCCAGCCGTTGCCGACGTGAGCTGGAGAGTCGAACTCTGGGTAGATGCGGATACCGCGGGTGTTGGCGTACTGTACCAAGTCGGCGATGTCGTCCTTAGTATAGATCTCTTTTGGAGAATAGGCTCCGTAAGCTTGCATTTGAGGCCAGGTGTCCATCACGAAGGGGAAAGAATGCGTGTCAGTGATATGCCAGTGGAAAAAATTTAGCTTGTTTGAGGCCATGGCGTCCAATGTACGCTTGATGTCTTTTACTGGAATATAATTCCGCGATGTGTCTAGCATCAGGCCCCGGTGTGGGAATGCTGGCTGGTCCGCTATGTTCCCGACGGAGTTGATCATTTGGAGAGCGTTGGTGTCTTCGTCGTAATTCATTAATTGCGTGAGTGTCTCGAGACCGTGTCGGGCTCCGAAGAAAGTCATTGCGTGGATAGTAACAGTTGCCCGAGTGGTGTCTGCGATGATGGACAAGGTGTAGGATTCGTCCGTTTCCCAGTCTATACTTGCGTCATCGACGGTGACGGTAATTACCACATCTACGGGGAACTGAATTTCTTCTGACCAATTGCCAGTGCCAGTCATGGAGTCATAGCCAGGGTGCATCATTTCCAAGTTATTAAGGAAGATGTTCCAGTTATCCTCAATGTAACTGGCTGCCCCCGCAACAACTCCGCTGTCATCTTTCGAAATATCTCTTGGCACAAACTTGGACACCTGACACGGAAACGGAGGCATTAACATCTTCTACACTAGAATTTACCTAGGCCATCTTCGAGAAAATGCGGCCAGTGAGTATGCTGGCTTACGTTCTATTGGTGTTTTTTTACTGGCGGAAGCAAGTGCTGTTAGTAAACTGTTCAAGGACTGGGGTTCCCAATTAGAGGTGCTTGCACCTCGTGGGTGTGCGAGATGACCTTTTGAGGGGTGCGATATCTTGGCTTACTTCCATGTTATTCGAAAATCAATAATATAATTCTGTTTGTAGTTCATACGTACCGTACGTCTATCCAACTGTTCGTTACGCTCTCAGTATTAGATGGGGCACAGTCTCTAAATAAAGGACTAATTAAGCATTCTAAAAATAGAACTAACAACTCATTCTGTACAGAAAGGACTTACAGCACTCTGTAAATGAACGACTATATAACAACATTATCTCTTAGCGTGTGACTAACTCCACATTCTGTAACGGAAGCACAACCAACACAGTCTGTGAAAAAGGACCGACATAACATACTGTAAAGGAAGGACTAACAACACATTCTCTAAAGGAAGGGCCAACTACACATTCTGTAAAGAGAACACTAATCATTCATTCTGAGGTATAGCAAGGACTAACTATACATTCTGTAGAGAAAGGATTAACATAGGGCTCGCTCTAAATTGTGTAGTACCGAAGTTCCAGAAGTTGTTAGAAAGCAATTGGCTCAGTTTTCGTGGGAATTCATTACTTTCAATTTCACCGAATAACTTAATTTGAACGTCCTTGAGGTAAGGGTTTCTTTTCTTCAGTTGCATAAGGCGCATCTGGTTTTCGTTACATGCGACGGATGAGGTCCTCCCCACAAAAAAGAGAGAAAAAAAAGAAAACGTGAAGAAAATGAAACTCTATATATCGAATCAATCAGCTTTAAATAAGGCGGGTTACATTCCTCGACTCGTTTCTTCACACATAATTGGTAAATTTGGCTTGTTTACATTATAATACTGTATTAAAGAACAACTAACACACAAAAGTAATGGTATATTGCAACAGTCTAGAATAAAAAATCCGATACATAAAAAATGCTGTATTTTGGCATAATTTTTTGCGCACAACTCGCATAACAGCCAATTTTCCCGCATTAAGAGAATCAGTGGCACAATTGTACATTCGCACACAAGTGATTTTGCCTATCACAAGAATCCACACCTACACCTTTATTGTTTCTAAATCATTACAAACTAAAATTAAAATCCAAAACAGTGCTACTAAACACTAGATAGAAACAAACCCCTAGAAGCTAATGCAGCTTATTAGGCACATGACAAATTTTTCAACATAGCTATAAAAACATTATTCTCTAATTTACATTTGAATTCTTTTTTAGACATGGGTTGTACTACGGCGTCTGGGAGATCATTGAAAACTTGAAGTCATTGAAATAATGCAGATCGTCTTTCTATGTCTAACCTTATAGTTGGCAAATTAAAACTGTTGTTTCTAATTTTAAAATGCTGATCAACAAGTAAATTTCTGAAATGATTATCATAAAATCCATTTTCGCCAGAGAGGGCCATACGCATTAATCACATTAATAAATCAAGATCGATATCGTCATGCTTTAACAGATTTAGATTCCGATGCATGACGTTTGTACGGACAACTGGTATGTTATGTTGATCACGTTTTACTCGCAATATGATTCTGAGAGTCATTCATCATAGTTTTGACATTCTTGAAAATATTATCAATGGCTCCGCCCTATGTACCAATTCTGTAAGTTAGTTGAGAGTAGAACAATGAATAATACAATGTTATTAACGCATCTTTCGGTAAATAAGTTAACATTGAGTAAATTATACCTTGTGATGTACTTAATTTGTTACACAGAGAGGTTACGTGTTGTGAGAATGTCAAGTTTTCATCGACTATGACTCCAAGATATTTGAATGACTTAACCCATTCAAGTTTAGTGCCATCAAAGTCAAGATGGGATATTCCAGTATCTCTAGTAGATGTAAAAAGCATCAGCTTGGTTTTATAGGTGTTGGGAGTCAAATTATTTGTTTTGAGCCAAACCAATAGATTATCAATAAAACATTGCATTTTTTGCGGAGCAGCCTGCAAGGAATGATCGTCAATATAAAAACAGCTTCATCGGCGAAAAGTAAGCAACGAGCACCATCAAAAAACGATATGTCATTAATATAAATGTTAAATAAAAGCGGACCTAAACTAAACTCTGCGGTACACCTATTGTAACAGTCCGTCTTCATAGTGGAATGGCATTCTTCAGTCACTCATATTGTCTTCTCTGTTCCAGATAACTGGCACACAAATTATTTGATTGTTCCCTGATACCGCAATGCGACAACTGTAACAGTAGCATTTCATGGTTGACGATATCAAAGGCTTTTTTAGATCAAGAAATAAGCAAATACTGTATGTTTTCTCTTCAAATGCCGGTAGCAATCCATGAACTAGAGTAACAATTGCTTGTGTTGTTTTCTTGCCTTTTCTAAATCCGTACTGGGAATTAGTTAAAACATTGTAAGTATCTATAGGAATTGAATTAAACGCGAATGACTTAACTTTTCAAGAATTTAGTTGAATATGGGGAGCGATGATATGGGGCTATATATTGATGCTCGGTTCTTACTACCAGATTTCTGCTGAGGAATGATGCGAGCTATTATAAGAACATCAGGATATATACCTACATTAAAACATTGATTAAAAATCGAGCGGCTATAATTGTTGATGTAAGGTAAAGTCCTTAGTAAATATTTTGGTTGTATTTCATTTTTATGCAGTCTTTTATTTTTCATTGCACTTACTGTATGTGTAATCTCATCAGAGGTAACTGGAAAAAAGTGTCCTCTGTTTCAACTCTTGGACCAGGTAAATGGTACTGCACGTTATTGGTCGGTAAATATTGCACAAAGTTATTTGCAACTGTTGGAAAGTGATCATTGAGAGGGTTGGCCAGATCGGTTCCTCGAACAACACTCCCATTCAACCCCACCTCTCGAACAGGACCTGCAACTTTCCGACCAAGGAGGTCGATAATACCTCTCCACGTTTTCTGTTGGTTCCCAGCGTGTAATTATACTATGCTAAACAGCGTGTTGGTCATGTGTATACTATCGCAACATGGTGTCAGTGTAGTCTCTCAATGAACTACAGCTCCATTGTTCTACCGGTCATAGCCTATGCACTTTATGAAGCAATCTGAAGTCGCACAAAGGATCAAAAAGGAATCGAAGCTGCATCGTACGTGGCGCAGTCTTCTGATACGCTGTTTTGCATGTTAGTGGTATTGTAACCAACTTGTTAACACAATGAGATGTATTTTATTTTAGCTTAAATTCATAAAATATGAAAAATAAATCTTTCTTCAACCTCTTTTGAATGCTTGTTCATGAACCTGCAATATATTACAGATCTATTGCTCTATGTGAGCGTAATTTTCTCGTTTGGTTGTGTCACGCAATGCTCCCACAAATATTTTGGTATGTTTTATGTAAGAGTCGTTCATGTGGCGTGGTTGTTTTTGAACTAGATTTACTAGTATTAAGAATTTAAAAAGTATAACACCTTTAAATGAGCTAATTTAACTTGCATTTTTTCACTCTGAAGTAGTACAGAACTATAATGGCTTTCGTTGTTACACTTTTTCACTTACAAGTTTGGAAGGCGACGCATAACTGAGAAGTAGAGCTAATATTACAAAACAAACATACGATAGTCGACAAATTTGATAAAAATCTTGACGTTTCGGGAAATATCAGATTCCCATCATCAGAAAACCGAATAAAATGCTAGGATGTAAAGGAATTATTAAAACGAAAGTNGAAATTTCGTTCCCCTGACGACGATCAGTGTTTAACTGTTCGAAAGCTTGGGCAATAAAACTAAAACTCAGAAGATATTCTAAATTATCCGATAAATATGAATCCTGAGTGTCAAATATTTCGATTTATTCATACGCAAATAGTGTATGTTTCCTCTTTAAATGCCGGTAGCAAACCATGAACTAGAGAAACAATTGCTTGTGTTGTGTTCTTGCCTTTTCTAAACCCCTACTGGGAATTACTTAAAACATTGTGAGTATCTATAGCAATTGAATTAAACGTGAATGAATAAACTTTTCAAGGATTTTGTTGAATATGTGGAGCGATGATATGGGTCTATATTTCGATGCTCGGTCCTTACTATCAGATTTCTGCAGAGGAATGATGCGAGCTATTTTAAGAACATCAGGATATATTCCTACATTAAAACATTGATTAAAAATCGAGCGGATATAATTGTTGATGTAAGGTAAAATCCTTAATAAATGTTTTGGTTACATTTCATTTTTATGCAGTCTTTTATTTTTCATTGCACTTAATGTATGTGTAATCTCATCAGAGGTAACTAGAAAAACTTACTCTGGGTTTCAACTATAGGACCAGGGAAATGGTACTGCACGTTATTGGTCGGTAAATATTGCACAAAGTTAGTTGCAACTGATGGAAAATGATCATTAAGGTGGTTGGCCAAATCGGTACCTCGAATAACACTCCCATTCAACCCCATCTCTCGAACAGGACCTGCAACTTTCCGACCAAGGAGGTCGTTAATACCTCACCACGTTTTGTGTTATTTCCCAGCGTGTAATTTTACTATGCTATAGAGCGTGTTGGTCATGTGTATACTATCGCAACATGGTGTCAGGGTAGTCTCTCAATGAACTACAGCCCCATTTTAGAACAAGTTGTTCCGTTAACTGTGAGCGTGACTCATATTAATATTTAACCTTGCAAAGAAAAGGTCTAAAACAGCATATTTTATGAAGAATTTTTATTGAAACAATGTAATAAGTTACCGCTTTCAAACGTTTTTCCGCACTATACGAAACCTTTCCTACATGTTTGCCAAAAAAGCTTCATACGGCATATTTTTTTCGCCGAATTCAGTAAAGTAAGTATGAACGTGGACGATCAAGAGAAAGAGCACCAACGAAAGCGACTAAAGTATTTGACGAGCCTGAAAGCATTTCTCTCTCACTTACAGAATATATTACCAACTAATGCAGGTTTCATAATGATTGTTGGTAGTTATGATCATCAGCAAATGTGTTCTACCGGTCATAGCCTATGCACTTTATGAAGCAATCTGAAGTCGTAGAGAGGATCAAAAAGGAATCAAAGCTGCATCGTACGTGGCGCAATCTTCTGATACGCTGTTTTGCATGTTAGTGGTATTGTAACCAACTTGTTAACACAAAGAGATGTATTTTATTTCAGCTTAAATTCTTAAAATATGAAAAATAAATCTTTCTTCAACCTGTTTTGCATGCTTGTTCATGAACCTGCAATATATTACAGATCTATGGCTCTATGTGAGCGTAATTTTCTCGTTTGGTTGTGTCACGTGATGCTTTCACATGTATTTTGGTATGTTTTATGTAAGAGTCGTTCTTGTGGCGTGGTTGTTTTTGAACTAGATTTACTAGTATTATTAATTTAAAAGGTATAACACCTTCAAATGAGCTAATTTAACTCGCATTTTTTCACTCTGAAGTAGTAAAGAACTATAATGGCTTTCGTTGTTATACTTTTTCACTCACAAGTTTGGAAGGCGACGCATAACTGAGCAGAGCTAAGGCCACGTACAGCTTAGCCATTGAAGTCAATAACATGTGGACTGCAGTTTTACGGAAGCATCACTTTCACTGTTACTCATTTTGTCACTCACTTCAGTTCCGAAGTCTGTAACAGAGGAGGGGTAGGGCCACAACGTTCTCTGGTCGCCGCAGGTCAGCTTGCACAGGTTGAGGTTCATTTCTGCCGCATCTCCCGTGGCCTCCACCTTCACACAGCGAGGTCCAGAGCCTGTTGGATCTTCGCATACGTACTTCCAAGGCTGCGTGAAGCTGGTAAAAATAACGTTTCGTAGCGTAGACTTATAACAAGAGCATGAGAGATTGTACGTTATAGATTCACAGCATTCGGAAATGTCGTTTTCCTTTAAATATAATTTGTGTTGAGTCACAAAAAGATGATGCAATCATTCATAGTCCTAAGTTGATCATAAAATAGTATGTTACTGCAGATATCGGTTCTGAGAGTTACAAGATTCCCAGAACAAAAGCTAATAAAAAACAATTCTATGGAGAATCTTGCCAAAGAAGGTTGATGGGAATTGTAACTATTTTAAGACCGGGACATATTGCTGAAGTGCTGAAGTTTGGACGAAATCATTTTTGTGAAACTGTTCAATTTTATAAAAAATCGGACGAGTACCGATGCGTATCTTTTCGAAAATCTACGGAAAGAGCTCTTGAATAACACGAGCAGGAAACAAAAGGTGTTAAAGGTGGGAGGTGTAGAATGCGAATGACTGGGGAAAGCTTGGAATGTCCTATCAATAATGCTTGTACAGTCTGGCGATTTGGAATTAGCAGTGGTGGTACAGTCATTGTGCGGGGGGAAAAGGACTGGTACAGTCGAATGAACAGACAAAATTCTGCTGTGAACCGTAATGAAAGGTACAGCCGTAGTCATTGTATTGAGGCTAGGTTTTGTTTTATAGATGTGAAGAGATTACAAAGTTGTGAGTACTATTGGGTTGGAAAAGTTTCCGCTATAGAAGTGATTCCTACTGATAGAATGATTATTGTCTTCCGCATGAAGAAAGTGAGCTGAATGGGTAGGTTTTGTAAGTGGTAAACCTGTTATACTGGATATACCTAAATGCTGATCAACGCTGGCTTTGTAATGCTGTTCAGGGCTGCTGGTGTGCGACGTATAGCAGCTCCTGCGGTGGAATGTATCGATAACACTGGATAAGAGAGGTGTGGGAGGGTTGTCATTGAATTTAAAATAGTATAACATGGTAAATTTGTCTTTGTAAGAGAACCTGAAGTTTATATGCAGGTAAGCTTCGGAGAGGTAAGTTTTCAGAGTGTTGACTGTATCGACGGTGGCTTTGCTGTAGTATGAAACGGAGTGAAAAAAAAAATCATTTACGAATAGTAGGTTTAATTATACCGGGATCAAATAGTTTGTCCATAAATAGTTTCCAGTAGTGATCTAAAAGGTGGTGTGGGTAACCGTTATTCTTAAAGAATGTACGAAGAAAATATATTTAATTTGAAAACACAAGGTAAGAGAGGATAAATGATATTCCCTTATCAATAGAGTTTTGATAACATTTAGTTTGAATTGATCATAGCAGTGATTGAGGAAGTTAGTTCAGAGGCCTGAAAATGTTGGCTTCTTATAGATTCTAGTGGTTCCTGTTGAGTCCTGGGCAACCAATTTTTTTTAGCACTGAACTATGTTGGGATGTTTCCTAGTTAAATATTTATTGTAGAAGAAAGTTCGAATTGGCAAAGTATTTGAAGATAAAAAAGTTGTCGTCTACATAACGTTTATAGTAGATGGGTTCAAAACTAATCGGGCAAGCGTTGAACCGTATTGTATCATGGTGGAATAAGAAACATTCGCTAAAGTGGAACTGAGCGGGGTGCCCATGGAGACACCTTCGATTTGTTTGTATGACCTGTTGTTGAAAAAAAAAAAATCGTGTGATGGCCTCATTTGCAACATTTCTGAAAGTGAGTTGGACCTTGTTCTATAACGAGTGAGGATTATATAAAATTTTGTTACATGTGATATCTACTGTTTCGTCTACAGGTATATTTGTGAACAGCGCAGTGATGTCAGAGCTCGATAAGTATGTGTTAGGGAGCAATTAAAGGTAGGTGATGCTGCCTTTAAATTAATAAGAGTTGCGCAGAGTGTACAGGCTGGTGGTTAAATGTTCAATTAATTGAACATGGGTTTGGCAGTTGGGTATGATGGGGCATTATTTGCGGCTAAAATTGGTCGTAAAGATAATGACTTCTCCATCGTAGACTTTTCGAACCCTCACATCTTTGGAATCCCTTTACATCTATAAAACAAAACCTAGCCTCAGTACAATGATTATGGCTGGGCCTCTCATTACGGTTCACAGTTAAATTGTGTGAGTTCCCTTCGACTGTACCAGCTTTCTTCTCCCGCACAATGACTGTACCACCACTGCTACTTTCAAGCCGACCGACTGTACAAGCATTATCGCAAGGTTATTTCCATTTTATACCTACCACCAATAACACTTCTTGTCATCTGCTCGTGTAACTAGAGTTCTTAAATATTACATTTAATTATATTTCGGCTGAACTGCTCTGAAAGTTAAAAGTTTGATTAGACTTTTATGTATGGCTTCGTATATTACTTTTACCCAAAATCTCATCTTTCGCAAAAAATTCATTGATCAATCCAAATTACCGCTTTTTCAAACCAAACGTGGATTAAATATTATCCTCCCATTAGTTGCTATGCTCTCTACAATTCGTACCAGCAAGATGCAGATTCACACCCGCGGCTACTCACGCTTTTGTCTTCGCAGAGTCCGAGGCTCCTGCGAAGGCCACCAAAACCACAGAGGCAATAAATGCCACCCTCGAGCCAGCAGCTGCTTTCATTTTAGTGCTTGTCTTCAGTTTGGTAGATATCTGCGGAAATTAAAGCATTTGTTATATTGACTCGAAATATTAAAGTTGAATATTATTTATTCTGGAGCAAAGTTTCTAGCAGTGCTGTCGACTTCATAATCTGATCTGCAGAGGTTCAATGCAGCAATGGTTGACTTTTTGCTCGTTCCTTAGAAGCCCTTCGGCGGCTATTTAATGCACCATTGGCTTTTATTTTTCCTCCTTGGATGCCCACGTAAGTAGTCCAGTCAAAGTAGTAGAACGAACAGCCGATGTTTCGTAGAGAGCGTGTGTCCGGATAGGAACATAATGATTGAGTGAAAGTTACTTTGTGCTGTGTTGTTTATCGCTGTGTATTGAGATGTTACTTGCACAATGCTCATCTCACATTTACCATGGATGATTACCGCATGGCTTCGACCGGTTATACTATTGAATATTAGAGCCCACTACCTAGCTAAAATTAGGGTTTGATTGCCTTTTGACACCATGTATTGACTCCTCTTAGGCTCATCTAAGGTTGCGGGTCCAACTGGGAGCAGACAGCAGGTAATTTTTTATTATTATCATCATCATCACTATAGTTATTTTTTGAGTTATTTGTACATATACACGACGTTAGGGGCAAGTGGAATCCAAAAACAGAATGAACAATTCCAGGACCCCTTACATTTTAGAAAGACTACCTAGTAAAAAGAACAATTACTGCTCGCCTGTACGTTTCCAGATCTACAGTATCCGAAAACTTAACGTATGTAGTGTAAAAATTATAATAATAATAAAAATAAATCAATAAAAAATACTTCTCACGTCGCGTTCACTTTCTAAAATTTGATTTCTACTGTATGCGATACAAAAATCTAGCACACATATCACCGTCACTTTCCCAAGAATAGATAACAGCTCCCTGTACAGTTACAGTTATCTGAGGTAAACACTGTAATGCTAAGGTAAACTTGACAGCTGGGCCTGTCCGTCCTATCAGCGATAAGTCCAGTGCATTTACACCGCTATTGTTTGTACTCAATTACTTGCATAGTGTATAGAAGTACCGAGAAGAGAAGATAAAGTCAACTCGACTGCAGCCCCTGGCTGCGGAATCTACTAACACTTATTCGTGCTGCAAATAAACGCACATACTCTGCGTAGTCTGATTTCTTGATCTCAACGTTAAGAAAATTCTCAACCCTTTGTATACTGGGCACTCCGTATGCTCTCACTGTACAGCTCATCTTCGTAAATGAGGACTAGTATGAGAGATGTACGGTGAATATGGAGGATGAGGCGAAATTTTACTGATCAAAAAAAAAAAAAAAAAAAAAGACAAAAGTCACACAGTTTGTGGCGGAGTGAGACGCTGTTCGTTGCCGTGCAAAAAATTAAACCATCTCTGTTTAGAAAACTTTTAGAGAATTGTTCTCAGTTTCTCCTCAATCAGAGGTAGCAATTTTTCTTATACGGTGGGAGAAAAATCAATACTGAACAATACTTTTGAAAGACCACCATGCGCTCAGTAAATATTAACAGATTCAGAAAATTAATATAATGTCGACGAATAAAATTTGATGTTTCGAGAATGAATATCCAATCATCAGAAAAAAAGACAGATTTAAACCTACATGTATGAATAAATTTATTTCTTTTATTACCTCCACCAAGGAGGTTATGTTTTCGTTGTGTTTATCTGTCTGTCACCAAGATAACTCAAAAAATTATGAACCGATCTGGGCGAAATTTACAGAGAATGTTAGGTATGTTAGGAGGAGCGGATGATTCACTTTTGGTGAAGTTATGTCCATAAGTTTGTTTGTTTTTTGTCTGCCTCATTTTTCTCAATGCCATAACTCAAAAAGTTATGAATGGATTTTCATGAAATCAGCATGAGTTGTTAGGTATATAACAAAGAGTAAATGACCAAAGTTTGGTAATAATTCGTTTGTTCGTTCGTTTGTCACTGTTTTTAATTTTATGCTTGTTAGCACAATAACCCAAAAAAATAATCAATGCATCTTTATGAAATTTATAGGAGTTATTAGTAATGTTAAAAGACATAGATGATTACATTTTGGTGCAGATCGGTTTATTAGTTTGTATGTTTGACTCATGTTTGTCATAACGTTTGTTAGCAGTAAAACTCAAAAAGGTATGCACGGATCTCCAAGAAAATTGCACAAGCTGTTCTCACTATCAAAAGGCACATATGATTAGATTTTGGAGTTTATACAAAGAAAATTATGATTTAAGAGCCAATTTAAAATTTTTGCTACCGTTGCCTCGCTTGGCGGAGGTGTGAGCTCTCAGAGTGCTCTGGTTAATAATGTGGACAGGGGAGCATAGATGTTGTCGAGAGGGAATTTAAAAGGCGAATGAATCAGGGTAGGTTAAGGGGCAGGATATAAGCTCCTGTACAGTCAGCGGGTGTGAGAATAATGCACTGTGTGAAGCGGTACAGCCGAGGTCATAATGTAGAGACTGGGTCTGGTTCTGGGGATGTGGAGGGACTCTAATATTGTGAGCTCGATGGGATTGGAAGAGTCTATGATGGAGAAGTCATTCCTGCCGATGGGGTGGTTGTATTGCTCAGCATGTAGGCGGGGGGCTGAAAGTGAGGATTTCGCAAGTGGTAAACCGGTATGACTCGATCCACCTAAATGTTGTTGGTCAATGTGGGCTTTGAAGTGTTGTTCAGTGCTACCGATGTATGAGGTACTGCTGGCCTGGCACTAGTAACGGTATCTAACACGACAAAAGTGGTGTGGGGGTTTGTCTTTAAATTTGATGTAGGACCCTATGGTAAATGTGTTTTTGTATGAAAATTTGAAGTTGACATATGGGGGACTTCAGAGAGGAACGTTTTCAAGTGTTTTTAAATCAATAGCCGTCACAACACTGAACAGATACGGTCAGCACGG
>LQNS02278143.1:7467767-7480978 GCA_001587735.2 Parhyale hawaiensis | reverse complement strand
ACTTCCCGTTTTCTAATTCTGATGTATAAGTATAGGCCGTTCTGGAGCATGACTAGTAGTTTTTACACAAGCATGATTATGAGCAGAGCTGGCTCGAAACGTCGCATTTTATAAGAAATTTATTTTATAATCGCAAAATGGCTGTCTTTCATAATCCTTCGAACATCTAGTGAAGATGTGAAGAATAAATATCGAGTTTTAGAGAAAGCTTCTGTTAAGCTTACCAAGGAACAAAGTCATCTTCGTTTTAACGAAACTTGTCTCAATATATATATATGTATCTAGCTATACTCTTGTACATGCATATTTATATGTTTTGTTGAACGAAAGATGACATAGTAATTTGATCTTCTTTTTTTCCCAGTCTTTCAGGAGTTCTGAACCGTAATATCATGTCAGGAGAGCATCTTCTGAGATCAGTAAATGACAGCCATTTTATTAAAATCGTTTTAATGTTCATAGTGACGTTTCGGTTTAACGTAACCCATAATCATATAAAGTGAAAGCGTAGACTGACGCTCGACAGGGGCCACCCGGCCTTATACCTTCCGGTGAGTTGCCAGCTAGTGATTTTGTGGTAGTTGCCGAATTGTGCAATTGATTATAGTCTTGTTAAACGAATATATGGCGAACTCCTAATGGCTAATCTATACTAAAATGGTACAACTATATTATTGTCTAAAATCTATCACCGTTTGAGTAAAATGAACAATGGAAATTATAGGACATGTACGCAATTCTTCTAATTGAAATGAATGGCTATTTGCTTTACTAGATAATTAGATGAACTAACGACGAACACACAAAAAAGCAAATTCAGCTGCAAACTAAAATAGCAATATAAGATTAACAATAATACTGTCGTCTGTTTCTACTCTCTATTGCTCATACTAATCAGGCACACGTATGTTTTTTGTACGATCAAGTTCAAAATCTTTGCAAAATCCTATTTCGGCCTTCCTCTTGGTTGTTGAGGCTTGGCTTGTGCTCCTTGATGAACAATAGATGGTGTTGGCTCTTCTGGGAATGGAGACGGAGTGAAGGATGGTTTGGGTTGATACTCGTTACAAATTATGAATGCTCTTAAGGTGTTGTTGGACTGACCTATGCTGGCGAAATCTGTCTGCGAGTGTTTGCTCCGTGTACCCGATGTATTTTGCTGAAGAGTTTCACTCTCCTTGGTTGCAGGTGTATTGGTACACGCAGTTATACTCGCTTAGGTGGCGGTGGATGTTGTTGCTGATGAAGAGATTTTTGAGTTTGAGACTTTAGTAGTAAATGATGAGCTTTGGACGTTTATCTGTCGAGAAGCGGTCGTGCCTTCAAACGTAGATTTATTTTCCCTCAAAATGAGACCGAACGGGAGAAAATCTATGATGTTTAAATAATTTTCAGCCTATTTGACGTACCAGATTCATGATGTTTCTAAGGAGACGCCTTCATGTAATAATCCGTATCGAAATATATATATATGTGTGTGTCTTGTGTAGATTCATATCAACATAAATTTATCTGTAAACATAATCATGGAAATTTGTGTATGGACCGCACATATGTATTTAGGCATGCTCTTTCACTGGTGCATCCTGGCACGCAACCGCAGATTAGCGCGACAAAAGTCTACGGGTTTCCGCTAGCTGCGCACATTGTTGTATGTAAATGTCGGTAAAAAACATCCTAATTTGTGGTTATTAGAAAACGGAAACATTTCTAAGGCCTGATAGAACAATTGAGCTGTCCAGCCTTGTATGAAAATTTTACCTCTAAAAACTTTTCATGTAGTAACTGCAGTTACAAGAAAAACCGTCAAGCCTCAAAATTTTGTTTTACATATTTCTAGTTATTCAAAACGAAATTCACGTTTATGGCAAAGCGAATCGCTTAGTCTCATTTTGTTCGTACAAGTGGTTAAATTTGATAATGATTGTTTTCGCTAATCTCATGCTATTTAATGATAAATCTGATAGGAGCAAGCAATGGACGCAATTTCGATGAAGATCCCTTTTAACGCGCTTTAGTTGAAAGGCAAAATGGGCCAGAAACTACTGCCTCCTCAGAATTCATTCTCAAGTGATGGCGAGGAAATTGTTCATTTTATGCTGAATTCAGGTCATGAATTCTTCTAAAGATTATTATTTAGGACTTATGCACAGATTTTTTTTAACAATTTTCCATTCTTTCATTCAATTTGTTGGTGGAGCCCGGCACCTCTGGCTCCAATGCACGAGCCCTACTGTACTTATCTGCTGTAGCAATAAGTGTATGTGTGGCCCTCCATGCAACCCTTGCCAGCCGGAGTGTTCCACACCGTCGATGAAGTTCGACCACGCAGGTTCAGACGATATGGATTACGGTAGACGGACTACGTTACTTTAGACGGAGCTCTTATGCGTTAATTATGTGGCGTGTTTTTTTGTTTTGACGGGGAGAGTTATGTTAGAGGATCTGGATGAGGTCGAACTGAGAAAATTTAGTATAGGATTGCTTATGTTTGGTACATATTAGAAAAAAAAGACTTTCATTAAGCGTGGAATTTTCACTGGTCCCACTAGTCATATTGTAATTCTGCTTGTTCCACTCTACGTTTCTTCCTTGGTTCATGCGTTGCTACAATCGTTATGCTCAGCATTAGAAAGGGAAGAACTAGGGTATTTTGGATGCCATTTCGGCAGAGTAGAGCAGGCGTAAGGTTTTATTTTTAAGCTGTTTCTTGGTCTGCTCAGTATCATCCACTTATTCAAGCACGGGCGGGTTAACGGAACGTACTAGCCAAAATTGTCGTTCATGAGGCAGCACAAGACGGACACTTATTTGGTTTCATAGTGCTATATAAGTCGAGTTCACCGAAGAATTGAAAATTTGAATGCATCTGTTGCTTAGACACTTGAAGAAAAGCATGGCATGAGTCTACTAATTTTAATGTTAAATAGAATGTTAACAAGTATATACATATGCCCCCTTTTCAGGCGAGCTTGTCTCACTAGCTAGGTCTTGCAATGAAAGTCTCGGAGTATAAATATAATAGAGTGCGTCTCAGCCACCGTCGCAGGAAGCGACTTTCGTAGAAGTTGGCTGTAGCTCTCCCACCGTAATACCTTCAAATTCCTCAGTCAACTTAGCTGAGTGACAGCCAGTTTACCTGTGTTATTAAGTGGCCTGCACCACATGAGCACAACCTGACTGGCGGAACCTACAAAAAAAAAAAAAAAAAATAAAAAACTTTAAGACCTGACGAAAGCTTAAGGGTGGTTCGTAATGTGGATAATGAGTGCTATTTCGTCGATTTTTTGAAGAATTAAAACTATAAAATATGATACGAGATTGCAGTATGTGTAGCTGGTATAGTTGGAGGAGAGCCTTAGCCTGATGCTGTCTACCTCCTTTCCTTCTCACACCACCAACCAGAATTTCAGGCAAATAGACATGCTGGCTTGAATGGGAAATACCAGATGTGCGCGTTCCAGAGTAGATGTACTCCGAGATGAAAGTGGGCCGCTGGTTAATAAAGCATTAGTTCCTTTTGTCCTCTTTCTCTATACGTTCTCTGAGATTTTCACTGTCTCATCTACTTGTAGTCCTCTTCTAGCTGTTCAGACTTCATTGTTCGATATCATTGCAATTTTGCACGACTTAATCGGTGTTTAAAAATCCAGCATCCTCTATACGAAAGTATTTTGCGAGCGAAACTGTTTCAAATTGTAACCTTCTGTGCGAAAATACTAAGGGAAAGCTTGACTATGTTCATTGTTAGTTATTAGCTGCCTCTTACAATCAAATTGGGAAATAGAAAAATTATGTTGTAGACAAACAAAGCAGAAAAATTGTGAGATATTACCCGCAACGTTTGACAACAAAAGCCGATTACTGATATAGTGGCTGGGCGTGCGTAAGTGTTTATTGCCTATTTAACACATACATCAACCATAAAAAAAGACTTCTGAGGAGTTTCATTGGGTCTTGTAATAACGAATGCGTGATAAAGATATAAAAGAAAATTCATGAAATGTGAAAAGGAAACCCAGATTGGAAAAACACAGTAATAGGATGTAAATTAATACGATAGTAAAAGAATCTGAGTAGAAGGCACGTTAGGTTGGATGAGAAGCTTTAGGGTACCTTTCCCACAGAACAAATTCCGTAACCTAACCCAAAAATTTATCAGGTTAGGTTAGAAGAAAATTTTATGATTAGAGAAAGATCATAAGTGACGCGAGTAGCATCAAGCTTGATACAATTGTGCCAGATTAAAGTGTGAACTATGAGTGTTAGATTTAATAAGGAGCGTTTATGTTGGATGAGAAGGGATAAGATGAATGAGGAGCGTTGGGCTAAATAAAGTTATGTTAGACAAAGAGCGTTAGGTTAGCTCAGGAGTGCTAGGCTAGGTTAATACGGTTAGGTTGGATTAGCAATTGGTTAGATACGAAGCGCTAGGTTAGATGAGGAGGATGAGGTTGCATGATGAGAATAAGGTTAAATGATAAGCATTAGAATAGAAGTAACAGCGTTTTTATGAACGAGTGTTTCGTTAGATGATTTGCATTGTGTTAAGCGGACTGTCTGCAGGGTGACCCCAAATCGTACTTTTTGTTTTTTTCATCTATTTTCTTGTGTTTTATGAATTGAAACTTGTTGTAGCCTACATGATGTAAATGACAATTTGATATAGAAAAAGTGTAAATACCATCGAAAACAAATAAGCTGTTACACCTTTTTTTTCTACGCGGGGCCTTTATTTCTCGCTCAATTTGAATGAAATTTGGTACAAATATAGTATCAATGACAGCCAATAATTCTATAGATTTAGATTTTTGAATTTCGTTTCAGTTTTCAACTGACATAATTATGTATGTCACTTTTTTTTTTCAAAACCACGTTTTTTCAATGTTTTCAAAAACATTTTTTGGAAAATCAATCCATAGAATTGTTCTACGTTTAGTTTCCTTTGATATAAAACCATATCATGACATTTGGTGCTTTATTCACCGAGTGGCGTTCATTTGGGTATCAATAACTTAGATTTGAGACATTCAATGTAACGCAAACTCTACTAAAATTTTACATTGTACGTCAGATAGCAATCACACTTTCAGTTGTATTGACATTATTTTGCCCTTTTTCAAAGCACACGATATGTGTGTACATATTGAGAGAATTTTATTCAAATCAGCCCATAAATAAAACTTCAAATTTGAACTCATCGGCTGAAAACTTTTTATGGTGAAATTCGAGAACATGACGGTGATGAAAACTTTTTTATTTATGTATCGATTTGGATGAAACTTGGCACAGGTATGTAAAAAAAAGTGGGTTACACTCATGTATTTTTTCCAATATTCGCCATAGAAAATGGGAAAAATATTGGAGTCAAAAGCTATTCCCTTTAGATTTTACATATGTGTACCAAATTTTCCATTTAAATCGGAACAAAAATGAAAAATCAAATTTTGAACCCTTTGGCGGGAATTTTCTCCATATCAAATTCAAAAATACGGCAGTGGGAAATTTTAATTTATGTACCGATTTGAATGAAACTTGGTAAACACATGTAAAATAATAATAAAAAACTTTTGACTTCATCGCTTTTTCAAATATTCGCCATAGAAAACGAGTTATTCGCAGAAAACGGGTTTTCCGTTTTCTTTGAATAATTCGTTTTCTATGGCGAGAACTCAAAAAAGCACATGAGTACAACCCACATTATTTCCAAATTTTACATGTTTCTGCCAAGTTTCATGAAGATTGGCCTAATAAGGAAAATTTTATCGTAGTAAAAATTCAAGTTACAAAAATAAACCTCCCACTCCCCCATTCTCCTATTCTACACTGGCTGCCTTAAATTTTCCGCTGAGTATGTCTGATGTATAGCTACCGATTAGTGATGAAAAATGAGTTTTGATAACTGTTAAGGGTCATCCCGCAGACGGTTCCCTTTAACGAGGTGTGTTAGTTATATGTGTAACGTGTGCATAAATGAAGAGCGTTAGATTAGAAGTTACAGCGTTTCATGAACGAGTGTTTCGTAAGATGACTTGCATTATGTTAAATGAGTTGTGTTAGTTATATGTGTAAAGTGTGTATAAATGAAGAGCGTTAGGATTATGTACAGCAGTTTTAGATGAGAAGTGTTAAGTTAGATGAGCATGAGGTCAGCTCAGGAGCGTTATGTGAGATGAGATGGTCACGTTAGATCAGGTGCGTGAGGTTAGATGAGATACTACATGGGTGCGTTAATGTAGATGGGAATACTTAGGGTAAATGATGCACAGTAGGTTCGATGAGCAACGCTAGGTTACGAAAAACATGTCAGATTGGACTGGAGCGTTAGATTATATGCTATTCATTAGGTTAGATGAGGTGCGATAGTGTGTGTAACATGCATTGTGATACATATCGAGCAATGGGATTCACGAATGGCGTTATCTTAGACGATATCTATTAGGATAGACAAACGCTGTTAGGTTAGACAGAGATCGCCAGGGTATAGTGACAGGCTTTAAGGCGGGGTGGGTTACTTAACAACAGCTGCATTAGGCCAAACTAAGGTAAGTTGTAACAGCGCAGCAGAGGTTTGGTATTTTTTAGGGAGTAAAAACATTTGAATACCGTAATATTTCTACCGGCCACCAGAAGGAAATGCGGCCTGGCGCGTAATTTTGTGCACCTAATGCGGGCGGCTCCTGACGCAGGGGCCGCTCCTGGCACAGCTAGTGAGGGCGCCCCTGGCACAAATAGTGTGAACTGCTCCTAGCCCAGGGCCGACGCTTGCTTCCGTATTTCCCCGCACACCCTCTGACCTTCATACCGATTTTATGAATTTGAACATTTATTTTTATTCATGATATTCTTTGTAATAAGATATATATAAATTTATATACTGATTATTTTCTTTAGCGGCCAGAATACCGGAGCTGAGAAATTGAACGTTTACATCAAGAGATAAGGTTTTAGGTAATTGAAGTTCCAATATTTTCATTCTGATTACTAGGAAAAGATTCATTGTGTACTTTTTATACTTTTTATGTTTCATTGATGAGTAGGAAGTTTTGTCATTAGAAGTACGAAAAACACGAAATTTACTCTAATCCACCCGCAAGGCCTACATCCTCCCGGTCTCTCCTCTGAGAAATTGAACTTTTATGTTAGGAGACAGGGTTTTGCTGAAGAGAATGCTTTAATATTTCCCTTTTATTAATAGAAAACGGTTCGAGGTGATGCATTTTATATTTTTTATATTTCGATGTTATTCATGAGCAAGGTCTTATCTCACGAATTTTTGGCTTCGGAAGCATGAGGCTTGCTCCCAACTCTCCTCGCGTGGTAAACATCTTCCCGGTCTCTACAATGGGAATTTGAACATTTATGTTAAAAGATATGGTTTAAAGTAATTAAAACATTTTATATTCCTTATTTTTAGAAAACGATTGCTGGGGTGTATTTTTGTACTTTTATGGAATTTCAAGGTCTTTTGAGGTAAATAGAGCTCATCTCCGGTATAACCTTTCAGTGTTAGATCAATGTAATTGATCATGTCTATTTATTTTTTTATTGAAGAACGATTTAAGATTAATTTTTTTCTATTTATCCAGATTCTGAGTGTTTTATTTATAAGCTAAATATCACTACATGAATTTGTTCCGTTGAAAGTTTGAAGTTTAGCCCGTACCCGTTCTTCTATGGGACTCTTCTATAGGATCCGCCCTACTGACGTCCCAGTTGTAACGGACTTACATTCCATTGGCTCTCTCGTCCTCCAGGGTATTCGCCTCCGACAGTATTCAAATCCAGGCCTGTGATTGATCAATTGATGTTATTATACTTCATCAGCACATGTTTCACTGACTCGACTGTGACCAGTCAGTTGATGTCAAAATACTTTATCAGTGCAAGTCTAAGCGACTCTATCTCTCACTCACTTAGACTTCATGTATAAGTGGCGTCCGTTACGCCCCAGGACATGCTCCGATCCTCACCGCCTGTTTCACCCACACCGTTCCCTCCAGGAAGCAAAGAATACAACGGCAGGACTCAATAGGACTGCAATAAAACATAGCTGTGACCGCACGAAGCAAATTTACATCAAAATTATTATCCTTTGGTAAATTATAAAATTAAGGTGATGTCGACATGAACTAACATAAAAGTTTGACGTTTCGGAAGCATCCTTCCATTTTCAAAAATCTAATAAAACCTTCTAAGGATATATACCTAACAACAAATTTTTTTTTTATTTAAGAAGACCTANGTTTTATTTATAAGCTAAATATCACTACATGAATTTGTTCCGTTGAAAGTTTGAAGTTTAGCCCGTACCCGTTCTTCTATGGGACTCTTCTATAGGATCCGCCCTACTGACGTCCCAGTTGTAACGGACTTAAATTACATTGGCTCTCTCGTCCTCCAGGGTATTCGCCTCCGACAGTATTCAAATCCAGGCCTGTGATTGATCAATTGATGTTATTATACTTCATCAGTACATGTTTCACTGACTCGACTGTGACTAGTCAGTTGATGTCAAAATACTTTATNNGCCCCAGGACATGCTCCGATCCTCACCGCCTGTTTCACCCACACTGTTCCCTCCAGGAAGCAAAGAATACAACGGCAGGACTCAACAGGACTGCAATAAAACATAGCTGTGATCGCACGAAGCAAATTTACATCATATCGACAAGATCTTCATAAACTCACACACTGGAGTCCGGAAGTATCCAACGAAAGAACTTGTATAGTGGCATAAAAAAGCTAAATAAAGTAAGTTTAAGGGCGAGTACTGACCGGTCGATGAACTCAACCAAAATACAGAAAAAATGTTGTCGCCAAGTACAGAAAGTTTGTGCAATAGACTAACTGTTACTGTGGTTCCTCTCGCGTACAGAATTGGCTATAATGGTGCTTATATTTGTTGGTAAGGAATATATTCTCTGAAGAGCACTGTGAATTGAATATGAAGTGTAAATAAGGCTTCAATCACGAAAAAGAAGTTAAATCAGGGGGCCGAAAGGGAACAAATTCGACTCTAATGCTGTGAAAGTTTCCACCAGCACGAACTGCAATTTTCCATAGATAAGTGCTAAATTAGTATGTATTATCTTAATTTACTTATATACTAGAGATGAATTTTGCAATTTAAGACTATTTTTCTACTTAAATTAGTTAAAATACTCCTAGGCTGCTAAGCCATAGATTCATCGATAATGACATCACTTTTTGGTGCCAGTTTTTCGTGAGTCCTCCAGTTACGCTCTTTGCTTCCTGGTTCTTTCGTGAACCACTGATCCAAGCGCCGTTGCTGTTCCAAAACCTCTTCTCGCTAATACCAGACAGCGAGGTGGCACTTGTGCCAGTCCGACATGCTCTATGAGTCTGGCATAGATAACTCATGCGCTGATCTTACTCAAACAGGTTCCTCGTACCTCTTCCAGGTTGTTTCGCAGGCTTTTCCCGATATCTCATCGGACAACCCATGCGTTTATACGCAAAGTAGGATTCGTGTAGATTTGTATTTTCCCAATAGTCACAAAAAAAATGTTTGTTTTATAAAAAAACATTTCATGCTTAGATAAATTTTCTAAACAATTATACCATATAGAAGAGGCTCGATTACAGGTAAAATGAAAATTGTTCGCTGAGGCTCGTAAATGTGCTCGAGTGCGTGGTTTGTTATACTTCTCAAGTTGACCTACCTTAACCAAGTTAGCTCAATTTAATCCATTTTAACCCAATTTAACCCATGATAACCCAGTTTTACCAATTTAACTTAAGTTAACCCAATTTAATCCAAGTCAGCCAAGTTAACCCAATATTACTCATTGTATATCAAGTTAACCAAAAATAACCCAATTATACCAAATTAACCTAATTTAATCCATTTAAACCTAGCTAAGTTAACCCGACTTAACTCAAAATAGCCCAACTTATACCATTTTCACCCAAGCTATTCTAAGATAACCCAAGATATCCCAATTACTACCAAATTAACCAAATTTAATCAATTTTAACCTCTTTTAACCCAACTAAACCCATAATAACCCAAGTCAACCCAATTTAACACAAGTAAACCCATGTTAGCCAAGTTAACCCAATTTAACTCAAGTTAACCTAATTTAGCCAAGTTAATGCACGTTGACCCAAGTTAAACCACTTTCAACCAAGTTTACCCAATTCAATATCCAAGTTTACCTAAGAAAACCCTAGATAACCAAACTTAACCCATTTTAACCCAAATTAACCTAAGATAACCGTAGTTAACCCAATTTTACCAATTTAACCCTGTTTAACCCAATTTTAACTTAATTTGACCCAGTTCATCCCAATTGATCCTACTTTAACCCAGTTTAGCCTAAGTTAACCAGGTTAACCCATTTTAACCCAAGATAACCCGGTTTTACCAATTTAACCTAAGTTAACCCAATTTAACTAAAGTTTACCCAATTTACCCCATGTTAGGCAAGTTAACTCGAGTTAACCCAATATTACCCATTTCAACCCAAGTTAACCAAAGATAACCCAAATTAACTTAAGATAACCCAACTTAACCCATAATAACCTAACTTAACTCATCTTAACCCAAGTTAACCTAAGATAACCCAAGTTAACCCAATGCAACACATGTTAACCCATGTTAGCCAAGTTAACCCAATTTAACGTAAGTTAACATAATTTAACAAAATTTAACCCAATTTAACTTAAGTTATCCTAATTTAGCCAAGCTGACCCTCGTTGACCCAACTTAATCCAAGTAAACTCAAGTAAACTCAAGTAAACCCAAGTTAACCCACGTCTATCCAAGTTAACCCGTTTTAATCCAAGTTGACCTAAAAATATCTTAGATAACCCAACTTAACTAATTTCCACCCAAATTAACCAAAGATAACCGTGGATAACCCAATTTTACCAAATTAACCCAATTTAACCTAAGTTAACCCATGTTAACCCATGTTAGCCCAAGTTAACCCATGTTACAACAAGTTAACCCAAGATAACAACCTAATCTTAGATAACCCAAATTACACCAAGATAACCCAAATTACACCAAGTTAACCCAAGATATCCCCAATTAGCCCAAGTTAACCCACGTTAACACAATTTAACCCACGCTAACCCAATTTAACATACGTAAACCCAAGTTACCTGTATAGTTGCCTCTAGTTAACCCAGTTAACCCGAATTAGCCTCGTTATCCCGAGTTAACCCTCTTTAACCCTTGTTAACCTTGGTTACCCACGGTTTACCCAAGTTAACCCTCGTTAGCCCAAGTTTGCCCTTGTTAACCCCAGTCAACCCTTGTGAAGTCTATATAACACTGACTAAGCCTAGTTAACCCTCGGCAACCCTCATCACCCCTCGTTACCCTTCGATAATCCTATTTCAACCTAGGCTATATAGTTACAATTAGTTAACCCTCGGTTACCCTATTTTACCCTCGTTAATCCTCGTTTACCTTAGTTAACCCTTGGCCTTATCCTTATATTTATTTTACTTTTATTAAATTTTTACACCAATTAATCAGATTAACCAATTAGCTTTCTCGTTTCAATAAAGAATGGGAAATTTAAGAATATTCTCGTCAAGTAGAGCAATTGTTGACGTGAACCAAAAAGTCCATGAGCAAATTTTTTTCTAAGCTCAGGGGCTCCAAAATGTATATTATATAACTTTATTCATACAACGAACTATCTGCTTACTTTCAGTTTACCACGTACAATTTCAGAAGCTATTTTACGAAGGGCGGACGAAGTAATGATTTTTCACAACCAGTAGACAGTATAGTCTTCACCTTGCTGTTTTCCTTTCGACGGGGTTTGTTTTTCTTCAGCACGAAATCTTTAATGTACTGAAAGCTTGTTCGGTATCATGGATACGCGGCGGGTATCTTATTTAAATTTACTGAGGCTTTACTGCTTGCTAATGTAAAATTTTCCCGCATGTGACCTATTATGGGACACGATTGTGCTTCTCACATGAATTGATAGACACAGAACTTATGTCTTATTGTACTTTGAGTTGGCTGTTGTAGCGGATGTTTCAGAAGCAGTTTACTGACATAGGCATATTAAACTTGAACTAGAACAAATGATTAACTTTTGGTGAAGATATGTCCCTCTGTTTGTTTGTTTGTCTGCCTCATTTTTCTAAATGCCATAACTCAAAAAGTTATGAATGGATTTTGATGAAAATAACACGAGTTGTGAAGTGTATAACAAAAAGTAAATGACCAAATTTTGGTAATAATCTTTTGGTTCGTTTGTCACTGTTTTTAATTTTATGCTTGTTCCCACAATAACTCGAAAAATAATAAATGAATCTCTATGAAATTTGTAGGGGTGGTTAATAATGTTATCAGACATAAATGATCAACTTTTCGTGCAGATCAGTTCGTTCCTTTATATGTTTGACTCATGTTTGTCATAACGTTTGTTAGCAGTATAACTGAAAGAGTTATGAACGGAGCTCCAAGAAAATTGCGTAAGCTGTTATTACTATCAAAGGCACGAATGAATAAATTTTGGGAGTTTTTACAAAGCAAATTATGATTTTACAGCCAATTTGAATTTTTTGCTACCGTTCCCTCGCTTGGCGGAGGTATGCGCTCTCAGAGTGCTCTAGTTCCTTATGAAGCAGTAAGTACGCATAAAAAATAGCGAATAAATTAAAACTATTGCGAATAGAAAAGAGTATTTGACGTTCAAATGAACAACTTTAGCTCAGGAGAAACCGAGGGTAGAGATATTATTACCCAGGTTTGTTTAGCATGTGTTGTGAAGTGCTGAAGACCTGCAACCTAGTGTATTCTGCAGGGATGACTAAAATAAATTTAATGTCAAAGTGATAAACGAGAGAATGAACTGGGCTTTAAATTCTAAGAAAAAAATTCAAATTGACTTGTGTGGACCACTACACTGAATATCAAACTGAATTTCGTTATTAAAAATGGACCATTTTCTGCAACAAAGCCCTATGACCCAGCACATTAATGAACCCACGAAATGCGATACTATTTTGGATCTGATCTTCTCCACACCTGATTGTGAAATTGTTGACCTTGCCATCATAGACCGGCTTGGTGATCACAAAATGATTGAATTTAGTCTTCAAACTTTTCAACAAACTCACAGCCAATACGGATCGTCTCAAGCTGCCAGACTATCGGCTAGCAAATGTTCTAGGAATGGCAACTGAACTAGAACAACTGACTTCGAAACTCATAT
>LQNS02278143.1:7366232-7376276 GCA_001587735.2 Parhyale hawaiensis | reverse complement strand
ACTCTGGGTGAAGAAAGAGAAAGAAGCGAGAAACACCGCCTAAATTGAATTCGGGTATATTTAATCTATTTACATCATATAGAGTGGTAAACGTTCCATAACCCATTTTTACTCCTCCAACTGGATTATCTTGTACTTTTTCATAATAATACTGCTCTAAAACACAGCTAACTACAGTAATTACAGCAGGATTAATGAAAATCTCTGCAAATAAGAAAAGCAACGCGATACTGTGTGCTGGCAATGTCTCCCGCGCACAAGTGCCAGATTTCGTAGAAAAAACAAATTTTCTGCCATAAATGGAAACAGTGGTCCCAGTTCTACATTTGTATATGCACAAATTTTGCATTAAACTAATTCGTATATAGCAGGAACACAGTGTGTAGAATTTATTACACCATTGTTTTTTTTTTTTTTTTCAACGACGTAATACACAAATATGACCTCCAATGTATAAAAAAAATGTTATCATATGTGATTTTTCACTTCAATAACAGCTTCTGTATTTTTTTAGACATATTCTAAACCTTTTGGGTTATTTTGCTGGTAAGCACTCAGAGAAACAATCAAACACACAAACGGTCCAACCGATCATCACCAAAAGTTAATCATACATGTACATCAATATTACCAACAATTCCTTTATAATTCATTAAGATCTGTAGATAAATTATTGAGCCACTTTGCTAACAAACATGAAATTAAATACTGAGATAAAGAAACCCACAAAGAGACAGATCGTGGTAATAACTTGTTAATTTACTGTCCATAACATATCTAACGACTTGTACAAATAACATACAAACAAATAACACATAAGCTAAATTTTAAAGCTTTTTTTGTGCAATTGAAGGCCTGTACTGTACGAATGGAGGAGCGAATACCACAAGTGGCAACAGCCCGTGGTGACTAATTACCACCTCAGTTGGTGGCACGCAGGCCGAGGGTGTCGATAACATCAGCAGCGCCGCTGCATGTAATAGATATCTTTGGACATACTGCGCTGCTGGCGAACTGATTTTACACCGACCTGAGCAGATCCCCATTTCTATGTTTGGAGAACCTTGAAGTTCCCTCTTAAGAGGGAACCTCAGCATTGAGCGTCCATCTAAACGAGCCATATACGGAGCTCTGTGTTGAACTCACTCGCTCTCCACCCTTGCGGGGCGAAATGTATCGATTACAGCAGATGCCTTGCGGTTCCCCAGCCTGGCACTTCTGGCGAATACCGCATGCAGAGCCGCTAATTAGTTAGCGGCTGGTGTTACCTCAAGTCATTGGCAGCTTCCAGCCAGCCTTACAGTGTGAGTCGCCTGGATGTTTATCTATAAATATATACGTGGCTGTAATATTAGTGGGCCAACAGTGTACACACAAAACAAACAGTAACGTAATATGGTCTTTGATGGGAAACAGAGTAGAAGTGAGACAACCTCTCACGCTAAATTTGAAATGAAATGATTTATGAATTGAAATGACGAAGGTGAATTGAAACCTTTACTTAATATTGTATTTGTATGGATATTACTATGAATAAGTATATTAATCTGATACTTCATTCCTCCTATCCTTCATTATATCTTTTATGGCATTTTTCGTTACTTTATACGTTCCTCCTTTATTAAAGCGCAATTCCTTTCGATTTTTTTTTTCTCGTCCTCATAACTCTACAGTATTCTAAAAATTTGTTTCATTTCTCCTACAACAAATTTGTTTGATTCTCAACTGTAAATTCTTGTACTTTTATTGCCTCCGCGTGCATGTCTGTCTGTTTTTGTCCGTCACCAAGATAACCCAGAAAGTTCAGGAAGGGATTTGTACAAAATTTGCAGGGATTGTTACGTATAATGGGAAAAACAGATAATTGATTGTAGATGAAGATCCGTTCATCTGTCTATTTGTTTGTGTGCCTCTTTTTTCCTAATGCCATAACTTGAAAATTTTTGGACGTACTTTTTTTTATGAAATTTGCATGCGTTCTGAGGTAGCTATATATTATATATATATATATATATATATTCTGGTTCTAAATGGCGTACATATTGAAGAATTTGATTTGAGGTTACAGCGAAACGCGTCGTGGGTAATAAAATTTCAACTATATTATTTGCTTCTGATCAAATTCTTCAATATATATATATATATACATATTTTTTTAAAGAGTAAAGAACAAGTTTTGTAACGACCTATAAGTTTGTTTGACTCTGTATTTGATTTTATGCCTGTTACTGTAATAACTCCAAAAGTTATGAACAGATCTTTATTAAATTTAACAGAGTTGTTTTTAGTGTTGAAAGACATGAATGACGAAGTTTTGGTGAGGATCGGTCTTTCTGTTTGTGTGTTTGACTAATGTTTGTCAGAATGTTTGACAGCAACATAACTGTAAAAGTTAGGGATGGATCTTGAGCAAGATAACAGAAGCTGTTATTACCGTCAAAAGGCACAAATGATTGGATTTAGNNAATGTTTGTCAGAATGTTTGACAGCAACATAACTGTAAAAGTTAGGGATGGATCTTGAGCAAGATAACAGAAGCTGTTATTACCGTCAAAAGGCACAAATGATTGGATTTAGTGTTGACAAAAAAGAAGTCGTAGTTTCAGAACTCAGTTTAATTTTTCAGTATCGTTGAATTGCTTGCCGAAGGTAAGCGCTCTCACTCTCAGAGTGCTCTATTTTCAACTTTGGATCTCATGAATGTTTTGTTTGCGAAGGATTCGCCTATAGATCTTTAAGAAATGTGCAATAATCTTTTTCTCCTAACGTACCCAATTCCCTTAAATTCCGTAAAGATCAATCAATAACTTTTAGAGCTATTCCGGTGACAGACCGATAGAAAAACAAATAAACAGACAAACACACGCAGAGTGAAACTCTACGACAGCGAAAGCATAACATCCTTGACGGAGGCAGTGAGATTTATTACTACAATCAAACTTCAATTTTATACCATGCCAACATTTCGAATCTTTTTGCCCGGTCTCGTAACTCTACAATTATTCCAAAGCATTATTTCAAATCTCCTATAAGAAATTGTTTTAACTCCTAACTGCCTACTTTCGTACTTTTATTTCCATTTGGAACTCATGAATGTTTGGCCGGCAAGGGATTAGGGATTCGAAACTATACATTGATATCCTATATATATATACACTTAAAAACAAAATCTATCGATGCCTACACTTATAAGACCAAAATTTTGATAACGGACTTTCCTGCTTGTTTGCTTCTCTGTCACCGGGCACACAATCTTCACTACGACACATAGAAAACTACAGAATTCTGAGAGCTCACACAACCGTACAGAAAAACAACGGTAGTAAAAAATTGGAATTGGTTCTAAAACTATGTTACAAAAGCTCCCATTAAAGTAAAAAAGTTCAAACGACCCTGTTCTGGGCATTTGCGCGATAACTCAAAAAACTAGAGAGAACTCTGAGAGCGCATACCTCAGTCAAGCAAGGTACCAGTAAAGAAAAATTCAAACTGATTCTGAAACTATTATTTTCTTCGTAGCAACGCCAAAATCTATTCATTTGCGCCTTTTTGATAGTATTAACAGATCCTGTAGTTTTCATGAAGATCCGTCCGTAACTTTTTGAGTTGTGCTGTTAACAAACATAAGTCAAACACACATACAGACCCTCCCATCATAACCAAAATGTAAATTATAAAAAGGTCCATCCATAACTTTTTTAGTTATTATGATTATATGATTAGATTTTGGAGAAAATCAAACATAGCGACTAGCAAACGATCGAACAAACAGATCTTCCAAATCTTGGTAATTTACTCTTCGTAATATACCTAACAACTCATATCAATTTCATCAAAATCCGTCCATAATTTTTTGAGTTACAGCCTTAAGAAAAAGTCGGCAGATAGACAAACAAAGAGGCTGATGAACGGATTTTCACCAAAATTTAATCATGTTTTGCTGTTAACATGCCTAAAAATCCCTGAAAATTTTGTAAAGATCATTCCACAGCTTTTAGAGTAATCTTGGTTACAGACAAACCGAATAACAGACAGACAAAGAGGCACACAAACACTACAACTACACAACCTCCTCGACGGAAGTAATAATGAAAGAGTTGTTAGTAATGTTAGAAGACACAAATTATTCAAAGTTGGTGCAGGTGGATTGGTCCGTTTGTAAGTTTTACTCATGTTTGTCATAATGTTTGTCATCAGCATAAGCCAATAAGTCACGATTTACGAACTGATTTCCAAGAATATTGCATAAACTGTTATTACTATCAAGAGGCACAAATGATTAGATTTTGAAGTTGATGCAAAGAAAATCCTGGTTTCAGAGCCAATTTGAATTTTTTGCTACCGTTGCCTCGCTTGGCTCTCTCAGTGCTCTATAGTTACTCCTTATTACCTCCGCCAAGGGGTTATGTTTTCGTCGGGTTTGTCTATCTGTATCTCTGTCATCAAGTTAACTCAAAAAGTTATTGACCGATTTTGATAAAATTTACAGGAATTGTTAGGTATGTTAAGAGGAACAGATGATTAACTTTGGGTGAAGATCCGTCCATCTATTTGTTTGTTTGTCTGCCTTATTTTTCTACCTGCTGCAATTCAAAAAGTTATTGACGCATTTTTTATTAAATTTACATGAGTTGTTAGGTAGATTATGGAGAGTAAATGACCCAATTTTGTAACAATCTGTTAGTTAGTTCGTTCGTTCGTTGGTTCGTTTGTCACTGTTTTTACTTTTATTGTTGTTAGCACAATAACTCAAAAAATAATTTGATGGATCTTTATGAAATTTACAGGAGTTGTTAGTAATGTTGAAAGGCATCAATTATCAAAGTTTGGTGCATATCGGTTTGTTCGTTTGTATATTTGACTCATGTTTGTCATAATGCTTGTTAGCAGCATAACTCAAAAAGTTATGAACGCAACTTAAAAAATTACTGAAGCTGTTAACACTATAGGAGGGCACAAATGATTAAATTTTGGTGTTGATGCAGAGAAAGTCATAGTCTCAGAACCAATTTAAATTTTTTTTACCGTTGCTTTGCTTGGCAGAGGTATGCGCTCTCAGAGCGCTCTAGTTATTACCTCCGCCAAGGAAGTTTTGTTTCCGTCGGGTTTGTTAGTTTCTTTGTCTGTCTGTCACCAAGATAACTCAAAAGTTATGAACCGATTTGGATGAAATTTACAGGGATTGTTAGGTATGATAGGAGGAACAGATGATTAACTTTTGGCTATATGTCCATCGATTTGTTTGTTTGCTTGCCTGACTCATTTTTCTCGATGCCATAACTCAAAAAGTTATGGATGGATTTCAATAAAATAACATGAGTTGTTAGGTATATAACAATGGATATATGACCAAATTTTGGTAATGATCCGTTCGTTCGTTTGTCACTGTTTTTAATTTTATGCTTGTTAGTGCAATAACTCAAAAAGTAATGAATGAATCTTTATGAATATAATAGGGTTTGTTAGTAATGTTAGAAGACATAGATGATCAATTTTTGGTGCAGATCGGTTTGTTCATTTGTATGTTTGACTTATGTTTGTCATAATGTTTGTTAACAGTATAACTCAAAAATTGATGAACGGATCTTCAAGAAAATTGAACAAGCTGTTATTAATATAAAAAGGCACAGATGATTAGATTTTGGAGAATATTATCGTTTCAGAATTAATTTGAATTTTTTGCTACCGTTGCCTCACTTGGCGGAGGTATGCGCTCTCAGAGTGCTCTAGTTATTTTATTCATTTGTGTAAACATTACTTGGTTGAGTACAATAATCATTATCACTTTATTTACAATTTTCGTGTAGAAATAAACATAGACATTTAATTTCATAATATATAAAACGCGTATATAAGTGTACTTTCTAGATCTATATTAAAACTTACACATGTATTATTATATATAACCACAAAATGCACATACAATATGCCGCTAAACATATATATACAGTATGCATACTCATGCATAAACATATCTGAGTATTTGTCTTATATTGATGCTAACAAACATGTATGCGAACATAAGCATGCAAATTTGTGTATGAACCATATAAACATGCTTCTTGAGTTTTGACTTCCTCACCAACCCCGACCCCCCTTTCTTCTCCCCCCCCCATACCGCTGTGCCAAACCGCAAGAGAAACCTGCTAATGACCTCCCGTGGCGCCTGTAGTGAGCACACGTGTTCAGCGCTACGAAAGTCTACGGGACCCGCCCGGCTTGCTTCGCACATGTTTTAAGAAAAACGACCCCAATTCGTGGCTATTAGAAGACGAAAAGACTTCTATCGGCTAGTAGAGCAATCGAGCTATTCGCCCTTGCATGAAACTTCCATCTGTAGGAACTCTTCCAGTAGTGACAGCGGTTACAAGAAAAAACGTCAGGCCCTCAAATTTTATATTCCATATACCTAATTATGTTAAAAGAAATTTACATAATTGGCCAAGCAGGTCTCTTGTTCTGATGTTGATCTTACATGAGACGCAATTTGATGAAAATCGCTTCCGTTAATCTCGAGCTACTAAGTGCCGAATTTGTTAAAGAAAGCAATGGGCGAAAATTCACTGAACCTCCCTCTTAAGCCAGCAGTTCTTTCCGCATTTTCATGGTGAGCATTCAGACTCGACTCCTGTCAGACGATGTCGGTGCGGAACTGCCAATACGTTTCAAAATCATCTTGACACATATTGGGAGAGACATGCTCCCCAGCTAAGAACACCTCCAGGAGTCATAAACTGTTATCGGCAAAAGCTTCAGAGGCCACCTCAATCCATAATTCTCTCTCTTCCACACCAACTACTTCGACGTGTTTAACGTCCGCAAATCAGCGGCCATATATCGTGCTTGCTTGCATGATTGTCTCCTTGGCTAAGCTTCTTCCCTTTTTTTCATCTTTTTTCCTCAGTCGTCCATATCATACTGACATGATGGCAATGCTCATACAGGACCGGGGCGTAAGTCCCGGTGTCTCTGTAAATGGGCCTGTTGGTCCACCTGCTACCGCCTTTGTAATCTGTTTTGCAAACCTTGCGACGGTTCATTTTGTTCGGGTAAATCGTTAATCAAGTTTTGTTCTTAAGATCAATTATTTTAAAGTACTTATCGAATTAAATACAACTATAGTACTGCTTTACGTACCTAATTCACCTCTCTAACAAAAATTTGTGTGAGAAATTTCGGTGGTGCCGTGGAGGTATTGTGATATGATGACACTGCATAAAGATACTTATTCGGAAGCTACATCCTCTCAGAAGTGATAGGATGATCCATAGAGTTAGGTTACTTAGGTTCACTCGGGAAACCAAAAGCGTAACGGGAAGACTGAATGGGATTGAAATAAAACTTAGCCGTGACCGCATGTCGCCGAATGATGTTACAACGATTAGTCAAAGCAATTTAGAGTCGGACCTCAGGTTTACGTAGGTTAGGTTCTTAATCCTTACCAGAAATATAGGCATTGTTATCATTTTAATGTCAGAGAAGCCATAGAAACGGTTATTGCTTACACTTCCACGACTTGACAACAACCATTTTTTACCGTATTTTGTGTGTGGGTGCAACTCAAGTAACTGGCCAGTCAGCAGCGGGAAATTGAATTATCAAGTTGAAAAAATACGGTGATATGATTACCTCCGCCAAGGAGGTTATGTTTTCGTCGTGTTCGTCTGGTCTCTGTCATCAAGAAAAATAAAAAAGTTCTGAACCGACTTGGACGAAATTTACAAGGTTTGTTAAGAGGAACAGATGATTAACTTTTGGTGAAGATATGTCCATCCGTTTCTTTGTTTGTTTGTTTGCCTCATTTGGCTCAATGCTATAACTAAAAAAGTTATGGATGGATTTTTATGAAACTAACATGAGTTGTTAGGTATATAACAAAAAGTAAATGTCCAAATTTTGGTAATGATCCGTTTGTTTGTTCGTTCGTTCGTTTGTCTCTGTTTTTAATTTTATGCTTGTTAGTACAATAACTCAAAACTAATGAATGAATCTTTATGAAATTTATAGGGGTTATCAGTAATATTAAAAGCCATAAATGATTTACTTTTGGTGCAGATCGGTTCGTTCCTTTGTATGCTATCAGAGTGCTCTAGTTTAACTTGTTTTGTGATGAGCTCTGTGAACTGAACACGAAGTGTAAATGAGGCTTCACTTGAAAGTAGAAGATAAATCAGGACGTTATACCGGCTCAGATCTTCCCTTTGGTGCTGTAAATGTTTCCAGGAGCCTCCAGCCTTCCGCTACAATTTCCTATTGATAATTCTTTATTGTTCAATAAGTATATATTCTAAGGCAAAGAGTTTAATATTAAATAAAAGTCGACGTAATTAAAATTTAACGTTTCGAGATGAAAAATCCCATCCTCAGAAGAAAAAAAAAATATTCTAGGTTACGATCAATATATAAAAATCTATATATTGATCGTAACCTAGAATTTTTTTTTTTTTCTGAAGATGGGATTTTTCATCTCGAAACGTTAAATTTTAATTCCGTCGACTGTTATTTAATATTAAGTATATATTCTTTTCGTTGTTTTATGTGCTTGAGGAATAAAATTATCAGTTTACGACGATTTTTCTGGCGAAGTTAATTAAAATACCCATAGGCTGCTCATTCGTAACGTTCGTCGAAGTGATGTCATTGATGATGTCACTTTTCGGCTCTAGTTTCACGTGTGTCCTCCGGTTACGCTCTTCGCTTCCTAGGTTCATCATTAAACTTTGCTACCCACCTACAGTTGGTACGTTTCATATTTTTTCTTCAGTTAATTCACCTTTGCACTGAAAATGGATGCTTAATCTATTCAGAACTAATACAGAGGTTAGCTCAGATAGATTCGCTCAGTCATTTTTATCGAGAGTTAGACCCTGAGTAAGCTGTTGACTCTTACATTACCTTAACTTTTGCTAGGCCGCCAGACCTCCGGCTTTGTCGTTATCTACTCCTATGCTTATAATGACTATACGCTGATCGATTATTTCTCGTCTTTCCCGGCTTACTGTTGTAGTGCCGTAGGCCTGATGTGAGAACATTCTCGTACGAGTGTGTATGACATGCCTCTCCACGGGTCTTCGTTTTTCTATGTTAAAACATTTATTGTAGTGATAATGGAAACTTACGCTAATTTTATTTTTAATACAAACGATTATAATATGAGGAATCACTAGAAGATAATAAACAGTAATAGAAATAATAATGATCATTTATTATCTTGTAGCGTCGGTGGGGTTGAGTTCAGACACTTTTAGTAGGGGAGTGATATGAGATAATTTTTAAACCCTTTACAATGTTTCTAAACTTCCCTACGTATGATGGGGGGGCTTGGGCAAAAACCCTCGAAATTTCAAAAGTCCGTTTGGGGCATTAAACAGTAGCTGTAAATCAGACGGACACGCAGGCAAAGTTTTAGACAACCAGTGCAACCCTAGGTGAGCAGAATGGGGGTCTAGGGGCGGGGCAACTGTGTGCATTTTTGAAAGCTCATTTTTTTTACTTGACTTTTTTTTATTGTCACGAATCTTCGTAAAGATAGGGGGTTACACTCATGTACTTTTTCCCAGTTCCGGCATAGAAAACGATTTATTCACAGAAAATTTTGAAAACTATATTCTTTGAACAACTCGTTTTCTATGGGGTAAATGGGAAAGAAGTACATGAGTCTCACCCACATTCTTTTTTTATTTTAAATATCTCTGTCAAGTTTCGTGAAGATTGGTACATAAACAAATTTTTATATTTTCTATTTTTTTAGTTTCTCGCAAAAAAAACATTTCGAAAAAAGTTGTCTATTTTTGTTAAATTTGAATAAAACTTCCAACAGGTACATGTTAAGTTGGAAAAAATAGGGGTGAGACTCTTGTACATTTTCTATGGCGTAAGTGGGAAAAAGTACAGTAGTCTAGCCAACATTGTTTTCCGATTTTACATATCTGTACCAAGTTTCATTCAATTCGGAACAAAAATAAAGAAATAAAATTTTAACTCTTTGGCGGGGAATTTCAGGAGATTCGACATTACGACTGAAAAAAATAAAGAGTTCAATTT
>LQNS02278143.1:7321672-7337734 GCA_001587735.2 Parhyale hawaiensis | reverse complement strand
AATCAGTTCTGTCGGTGCTTCGTGCCCTGGTCGGCTAAAGTTTGGAATTTGTTGCCTGCATCGGCTTTTGGTCGCGTTGGCCTGCAGGCTTTTAAGTCGGCTGTTAATGGTTTTTTGCTGGATTTCCTTTAGCAGCGTTTTGCGCTTCCCGGTGTTGCAAATGCTTCATTTGGGTTGTATTACCTGTCCGTTGGAGCTCAAGCGTGAAGTTTTAATAATAATAATAATAATAAGCCCCGCCCACTCCTGTGACGTCAGGTGGGGAGATAGATAGCAAACAGTTTTAATTAGTTCATACTATTTACTTGCTTAATAAATGCGGTGAGCCGAAGCTCCCATGAACAAAAAAGAAGGGCATTCATTTCTACACTATTACTGCTGTTAACTGTGCGATGCAAAAAATCGGTTTACTTGAAATAAGGCAAGAAAATGTCCAGCGAATAGGTTGACCGGCAAAAAATCAATTACAAGAAAATAGCCACGGCTTCCTATGTATTGATGTGGCTTATTTTGTAATCATCAAATATCATTTTACACACTAGTACACTCCGCGATGAAAAATTACCGCGGAAAAACATGGCTTACAGGAAAATATTTACAGTAGCATAGGTACGTATTATCGTTGCACTACTAATCACTCTACAACTAATTTAATTTCAAATTTATGAACATCACTTGTCAAATTTGTATTTTAAAGAGCTTTTCTCATTCAAAATATTACACATGGTCAAACGGAGGAGTGTTTTTTTTTTACTAGTTCAAGCTTCATATATTAGTCGTTCGAAGGCGGTATTTCACTTGATTAAACAGTTTCCCCGTCGACATAGCATTTTCCTCCAACTTTTGTAAGAAAATGGTAATTATAAGGGTAACTTGACTAGACATGCGTTCAAAATCAACCGAGAAATATTTCGTTTCATGTTTCATGACTTCTTTAAGAGAAATTGGCGTTTACTGTGGTTACATGGAAAACTCTGGAGGAAAACTGAATTACTCATAATTACTACGTAGTAGTTTATCATTTTACAGGGGCAAAAAATGTTTAAAGCACAGTAGACGATACTGGTGAGAACGAAAACTTAGTATACTCATTTACTGCCAAAACTCACTTTTTTCGTTACTCCGGAGCTTTGGGAGAAAGAAGAATGTTCACTAAGGTATTTTTTTGTGATCAAAATAGCCGAATATCAATTATCAGGCCATGGTAGCGGAAATATTGGTATAAATGAACAAGGTACTTATGCAACACCGACGATCTTCTCCCCACCTGACGTCACACGAGCAGATGCGCAGAACCATCACAAAATGGTCAAGCGATGAGTTAACCTGTTACGTTGTTCAGCCATGGGTAAGGGCATCCAGTTACATTATACGTATGCATGAACGCACGCACGCACTCGCTACGGGGCACGGGGTGCAGCGCACAGCTTTTGGCACAAACGCAACCCGGTGCTCTAATGCTATATTTATATTGCATACAAATTAAAGAAAAATTGTTTCATATGATGGCCTCAAATTCTCATATGAGTGAAGTTTACTTAATGCAGTTGTAGAACAGCAGTAGAGTGTTCGTTAAAGAATAAAAATGTCGTGTGTTCACCAATGATACAATTAAAAAAATATTGCATTGCTAGCCTGTATTCTTTTCCTATCATAAGTTAAGGCACTGAAGATTTTAGAAGTTAATAAGATTATAAATCAACAATTAATTTGCAAATACTCAGAGCTGGGCACCGACGCAAGTACTTGAATCGTTGCGTCGACGACGCAAGACCATTTCATCGACGATGACGCAATGATGCAAAGATTTAAAAAATGACGCAATGACGCTGACGCAGCTACAATGACGCAAATAAAAATTTGCGTCATTTGCCCCTTAGGGCCAAGAAAACCTTGTCCTGTACAGTTGGTACAGTTTGTTGGGCAGAAAAAATAGGGTATTTTTATTTTTGCTATTACTCACCACTCAAACCTGAAAACTTTAGACTACTATGTGGTAGATATTGATATGCTGAATACAAATTTCCGAGTGTATAGGTCACTGTCGTCCGATGCCGGTTTTTTCTGAGATATCTAGCGATATTTAAACTCAGCATTACATCAGTACTCCAGTACAGTTAGGAGGGACTTTTCTAAAAAAAATTGTATGGAAAACAATAAATTATAGCAAAAACTAGCTATTTTCTATTACGTAACCTAATATTAAAACTGAAGTTTCTCCATTAATCTTACATAATCATGCAATTGCTCGACCAAATGAAAGAAACCTTATGAGACACTATGCGTCGCTTGTCCGCCAAGTGTTTACCGTTTACGAAGTGTTGTGTCCGACGCGTGGTTAGAGTAACATTGAAAAAATAAATAAGTAACTTAACGAGACTTCAGCTCCCTAATTTTTATTTTTATTGGGAAAAACATTTTGAATGAATGCAAACGATCAATCAATGAATTTCATTGTCAATGATAAATTATTCTCAAGGCTAGGAGCATAGGACTGGTTCTATTATGACATCGCAGCTTAGTCAGCCATTTTTCAGACAAAGAATTGTGTGAGATAGTGAGTACCAAAACAGATTAATCCTTAGAGTTGTTCAACGCATCACCATTCTGAAAACTAAGCATTTCCGACAGCTGTTGTCTATAATTCGTCAACGAAACATAATTGTCGGCAAAATTCATTAACATTTAACATTTCGTGATGTCTTCTCCCATCTTCAAAACAAAGAATAGTGAATGAAAACCCTGAAAAGAAAGCATTTTTTCTTGTATATTAGCAGGGAACAGAGATCTTGTCAGTAGGAAGTGTAAAATGCGAATGACCCGGGTATGCTCGGAAAGTCCCATTATCAGGCCTTGTACAGTCGGGCAATATGGAGGTAGCAGTTTTGGTAAGTCAAAAGAAAAAAGCCAGTTATGGATTGTATTAAGAGCTACAGATGTAGTCATTATATTGAGGCTGAGTTCTGTTTTATGGCTATACAGTAGACAAGTTTTAAAGTTGTGAGTTCTATTCGGTTGGAAAAGTCGATAATGGAGAAGTTTCTCTTGCTACTGTAAATGAATGAGTGTTTTGTTCTGCAAGATGACGGGGAGCAGAATGGGTAGGGTTTTTCAATTAGTAAACCTGTTTTACAGGATATACCTAAATATTGGGCTTTGTAATGCTGTCCAGTGCTGCCAACATACGAAGTGACGCAGCTGCTGCGTTAAAATTTATAGGCAATACCGGACAGAAGATGTGTTGGATGTTAACCTTTGAATTTAAAATAGGATCCTATGACATATGTGTTTTTGTAGGAGAGCCTACAGATTATATGCGGGTAAGCTTCGAAGAGGTGAGCTTTCAGAGAGTAGACTGTTTCGACGGTGGTTTAGCGGCAGAATAGAAGGGAGTGGGAAAGTTTCGTTTATAAATAGTAGGTTGGTAATCCAAGGATCAAATACTATTTTCAGAAATATTTTGCAGTGACAGTCTACCCGAGGGTGTGGATAACCGTTTTTCATTAAAAAAAAAAGAAAATCATTTCATTCGACAATGCTCGGCAAGAACAAGATAAATTTGTGTTCAGTGCAACATTGTCTATTGTGTAAATGGCTTTGGTTCGAGTAAAGAGATAATCATGAAGATTTATAAAAAAAAATATTTCAGTAACTGATGCCAGGCCACACAGTTCAATGGACAAACTTTGGAAAACTTATTGTCAAATTTCTCGGTAAATTTTTACTTATTAGTTTTCACGTGTCCAATATTAGGGCATAATTCGGCCCAGTTAGGAAGCATAACTGAAACATTCAAATTAATAAACTCTAAAACTAGAATTTCATTTTTTTTTTTCAGCTGCAAACGCTGTCATTTTTGCCTTTTGAAAGTAATGATAGTGTCTGTGATTTTCTTGAAGATATGTTACTGACAAACATTAGTCAACACACAAGCAGACCATGCGCTCAGGAGTATATTCTGGTGGGCCCTTTCACTGCCACAATATATCACGCTGCCAAGGGTCACTAGTCCCTTTTTCACCGATGTTGCAGCTCGCCGCAGTTCCTACTGACTAGGTTTGCTTTGTAAAGTTAGGTAGGCTCTCTATACTTCTCGTTCAGTTTCGGGAAGTGGGCCGCTGATCGAGGTAGAAGACCTATTCCCACTAGACTTCTACCTTCTTGTTTTTCGTTTCCTTCCCTGTGCGGCGTAGCTGAGCGAAAGCGTTCAGCCGTGCCCGAGGGTTGGAGATGCACAATTTGCGCCTTTTTCCTGTCAGTAGCGCACTGACCACTCTGAGACCTCCAGGCAGGAAAGCCAAGACAAAAGCCAAGATAATTTAAAGCGAGACATACCTCGCGTCCTTGTGGCGCGCGAGCCTGTGTTAAAACCACAGGAATAGTTCAGCGCGATAAAGACATTGAGTCCCTCATGCGCTGGTGAAGTTTATACTACTACTACTACTACTACTACTACTACTACTACTACTACAAGCAGACCAACTGATAAACATAAAATTTGATCATTTAGCATTACCATTACCAACATTTTCTGTTAACGGTTAACTTTTTGAGTCCTTTTGCTAACTAACAACAAATCAGACAGAGACAAACGAAGAAACAGAAAAGATCATCACAAAAAAAATTGACCATTTGCTCTTCGTGATATACTAAACAACTCATGTAAATTTCATAGAAATTCGTCACCGACTTTTTGAGTTAAGATTTTAAGAAAATAAGGCAAGCAAACAAACGGTTGAACGGATCTTCACCTAGAGTTAATCATCTGTTACTCATCAGATGCCCAACAATGATAAGTGTACATTTTCTGAAAATCCGTCCATAACTTTCTGAATATCTTGGTGACAGACAAAGATAAAAAACAAAGGCAAACTCGACGAAAACATAACCTCCTTGGCGAAGGTAACTAATTGATTGGTAAAATGTCTATTTCATAGTATTTTTTATCATATATCTATATGATTTTTCAGTTATATAAAGTGTATTACTTAAAATAACAGTATTCACCAGTGACGCAGTGACGCAAACGAAATGACGCAACTTATCGCGGAAGAAAAACGATGGACTGACGCTGACGCAACACCCCTCCGGCAGTGACGGACTGACGCTGACGCAACGACCCCAAGCGAGTGACGCGCCCAGCTCTGCAAATACTCATGGGAGTTTCATAATTGTTGCTTCTGTGTTTAAGGTAAATGGTTTCTATCGTGTGCCCTCAAACCGAACCAGTCTAACTACAGGTGTCATTCTCTGGAGTAGAATATTCACCACTGCATGATTACTCAATCTGTTCATAGAACATTAACTGAAGGCTTCAAAAACATGCATAAAAATAGACTGAAAACACAGAATCATGACGCAAATATGAATGTATATATATATATATATATATATGAAGCAAAAAATTTTTGCCGGAAGCCTAGATCAGCCTTGGGTGCGACACTTACTGTAGTTTAGTGTCATGTCAGCGTCGAAATGCTGAGGTTGGACAATGTACATTAATCTCTTCTGGCGCTTGCTTGGCATTTGTAAATTGTAAGTAGTAAACGTTCTTTCTAGAATGTCTATACATACTTAAAATCTCGGCGAAACCAATTATTTTCCGTATTGAATTATAAGATGAATAGCATATCTGGCTTCATATGGACACTGTAAAATAAACTGTAGAACACTGTCAAAGACGTTAGGGTTTAAACTTTGTGAGGAGGATACTATACGGCCCAGTATTGTAAATCCGCCAATATGAATAAAGTTCATCTGAATGTGTGACAACACCTACTATCTACTATCTTGCTTACAAACACCTCTGGTTAAGACGTGCAGCCTGAAAGATGCCGTTCTAAACGGGTTTCACTGTATGATCTTTACATGCATCAAATATAGACGAGGGCAATTCAAGAAGTTCGTACCAGATATTTCCTCCTTACGTCATTACTGATTCACTTGGGTTAAATGCTGACATGACAGTTATCCAACCAGGATCCATAACGCAAGTCAGATCATAGCAAATAGTGGCAACGATGAGATGGTGCCCTTTATTTTTTGTTAGTGCGTCTGTTTTTCTGTCTATCTGTTACCAAGATAACTACAAAATTTATAAACGGTTCTTCTCAAAATTTATTGGGATTTCTAGGTACGTTAAGAGAAACAACTGATTAACTTTTTTGTAAGATCTGTTCAACCGTTTGTTTGATTTCCTACTCCTTTTTCTTGGTAACTTAGCTCATAAAATGATGGTCGGATTCTCTTGAAATTTACACAAATTGGCCCTCAGGGGCATATTCTGGCGGGCCCTTTCCCCACCACAATATATTTGGGCCTCACACCCTAAGGGTCCTCAGTGCCTTCTCTGCAGTGGATGTTGCAGCTTGCCGCAGTTTTTGCTGACGAGGTTAGTTTTGTAAAGTTAGGTAGGCTCTCAATACTTCCCCTTCTGTTTCGAAAGGTGGGCCGCTGATCGAGGTGACCGACTTGCTCCCGATAGACTTTTACCTTCTTGATTTTCGTTTACTTCCCCTGTGCGGCGTAGCTGAGCGGAAGTGTTCAGCCGTGCCCGGGGGTTGAAGATGCACAACTTGCGCCTTTTTCCCGTCAGTAGCGCACTGACCACTTAGAATTTGAGACCTACCGGCAGAAAAGCCGAAACAAAAATCAGTGATGATCTTTGACGAGACGTTCTTCACGCCCTGGTGGCGCACGAGCATAAAAGCGAATTTTCTTATAAAAATTTCTTTAGAAAACACTCAATAATCACAGAAACGATGTTATTGTCTATTTTGTAATTTTGTAACGTAATATTTGAGCTGAAGTCAATGCATCAATCATACAAAATCATGCAATTGCTCGACCAAGTGAAAGAAACATATCAGACACTATGCATCGCTTGTCCGCCCAGTGATTACCGATGACGTAGTGTCGTGTCCGACGCGTCGTAATTGTAACTCGCAAAAATATAACTGAATCAGTTCCCTACTTTTACCCTATATTAGGGAACAACATCTTGGACGAGTTCGACCGATAAATCCATGAATTTTATATTCAATGATAAATTACTCCTCAAGGCTAGGAGCGTAGGATTGGTTCTGCTAATGACATCACAGTTTAGGCAACCATTACAATTTCACAGATAAATATGGTGTGCTATAGGGAGTACCAAGACTAATTCGATAATAAATTTAAGTTAATCAACACATAAGCATTTCTAGAACTAAGCATTTCCAATTGCTGTAACGTATAAATTCGTCAACTGATCATAACTGTCAAAACAATTTATTTAAAATTAACGTTTCGAGATATATTCTCCAATCTACAGAAATTCAGAATGAAGATAATGAATGAAAAAGCCTAAAAGGGAACAATTTTTCCTGATAGACTAGCAGGGAGCATAGATGTTGTCAATGAGAGGTGTTAATTGCGAATTACCGGGGTAGTCTCGGTAAGTCCCAGTTTCAGCTAGTGCTTGTACAGTCGGATGATATGGATGCAGTAATCACGGTACAATCGGAAGTAAAAATTAATCATGGATTGTAGCGAGAGCTACAGCTGTAGTCAATGTATTGAGGCTGGGTTTTCTTTTAAGGAAGTCGAGAAATTGTAAAGTTGTGAGTTCTGTTTGGTTGAAAAGTTCAATGATGGAGGAGCCTTTCCTGCTAAATGGATGTGGGTCTTGTTCTACACCAAGATATGGAGCAGAATGGGTAGTTCTGCAAGCGGTTAGCCTATTTTGCTGGATAAACCTAAATGTTGGGCTGCGTAATGCTGTCCGCATACGAAGCGTCTTAGCGCCTTCTTTGAAATCCATAAACAACACTGGACAGAACAGGTATGGGAGGTTGGTTTATCTTTGAGTTTAAAATAGGATCATTTGGCAAATGTGTTTTTTGTAAGAGAACCTAAAGACTATATGCGGGTAGGCTTCGGATAAGAGAGTTTCAGAATGTTGACTGTATCGACAGTGGTTTTGCTGTTGCATGGAAGGGAGTCTAATTTACGAACAGTAGGTTAGTTATACCGGGATCATAGAGTTTTTCCAAAAAGAATTAACAGCAGTGAGCTAAAAGGTGCGTGATAATCGCTGCCTTGCATGACGAAAGAGCTTAGATCTGTTTTTCGTCAGGTATTCAGAAGCATATAAGCCTGCAGGGCGTAGCCGTTTGATTGCCCGAAGAACGTTATTCCTTACATCTTTGGAACAAAAACTCAACCTCAGGTGGGGCCCCTCCCTGCCAAGAGACGACACGTCAGTTAACTCTCCTGACGTAATGAGATCAGGAATCAACACATTTAGCTCATTAGTCGCGTGGGTAACAGTAGACACCGCGGTCTGTTTCGGTTGCTTATTTCTGAGTAGGGTCACAATTTTGTTGACATTTTCACCCTGAAGTTTCATCACGGGGTTCAATGCATCCTGTTCTAGCTGATCTACACGAGCAGTAACGTCATCGTATGATGGATTAGTAGAAACGCTGGCACCAGGGGGCGAGGGTTTAGTAGGTGGTATGGAAGGAGAAGATTTAACGACCACAGCAAAGGTTTTAGTTGTAGAGGAAAGTTCTTGAATCTTTTTCTCAAGGAATACATTCTTCTGCTGCAGAGATTCAACAGTTGCGATGAGGTTCATGCTTGTGTCATAAACCTTTTCCAAACATCTAAAAAGCTCCATACAGAACTTTGAAGGCAACAACTCATGCTCACTTGGGTCCGATGAAACAGCATTCATGAACAATGTTGAAAGATAATCTATTTTATTTGAAGATGCTTGGGAAGAGGAGGATCAATTCGTATTCAGCCTATCAGTGACTAATATGTCAATGGTCTGGATTTGAGTGAGGAGATAATAGTACAACTTTTTTTCGAATATTTCAGTTACTGAGGCCAGTACCACACAGTTGTACGGGAAAAAGCTATTGTTAAATTTGTCAGTACACTGTTTTCGTAGTTTTCGAGTGCCGTGGTCTAATACAATATTTATGTATGGCATATTGCACTTCTGTGTTACTATGATTGTGATACGAAAACAATAATAAAATTATTCAACTAAGCTAAATAATAACTAGAGTACTCTTATAAGCGCACACCGCCGCGAAGTTAGGCAACGTTCTGAAAATTTGAAATTAGCTCTGAAACTAAAATTTCCTTTTTATCAGCACCAATATCTGGTCATTTGTGTCTTTTGAAGATTATAACAGTTTCTGTAATTGTGTTTAAGATATGCTCATAACTTTTCGAGTTTTGTTGCTGACAAACATGCTGACCATCATCAGTCAAACACACAAACAGACCAACCGATCATCACCAAAGTTTGATCGTTTATGTCCTTTAACATATCTAACAATTTCCGTAAATTTCATCCAGTTTTTAAGTTATTGTGTCATTTTGCTAACAAACAGTATATCAAACACAGAGACAATAAAAAAGCAGATCATCACAAAAGTTTGGCCATTTGCTCCTCATGATAAACCTAAAAACTTATGTAAATTCCATAAAAAATCCGTCCATATCTTTTTGAGCAATGATATTAAAAAAAAAATCAAACAAACTGCTGAACGGATCTTCACTAAAAGTCAATTATATTGAACCCGTAACATGCCAGCAATCCCTGTAAATTTTATCAAGATCCCTCCATAACGTTCTGATAGACAAACGTTCAGACAAACCGACAAACTCGACGAAAACATAACGTTTTTGGTGGAGGTAACTGTAATAAACTAGAAATAGTTGAAGCGGAGCCTCCTCATTGAAAAATCCTAATAATATCAAAGACAAATTATTAAAATACATCAAATATAAGTGAAAAATTAATTGACTTATGAAATATCTATTTCATCGTGTTTTCTACTTACATTTATATGATTTTTCAAGTAAATTTGGTTGATGAGTTAAAATTACCGTAACCGTCAGTGACGCTTTGACACAACTTTTTGATCAAGAAAAACGACGGATTGAGGCTGACGCAACGCCCCCAAACGAGTGACGCGCCCAGCTCCCTCTATTTCCTGAACAGCGTGGCCCGAATGATACAAATATACAAACATACGACGGTGTTTATTATATTGCTTCAATTTCTTTTTATTCACTTGAATGCCTTTTGCATGTACGAATCCTAGAATTGCAGAGCAACGATCAACGCGATTCAATGGTTGACTAAATATTGCACCGCTTATAGATTGGCTACTTATCCATGGAACGAAGTATAAAATAGTTATCTTCATCTGCATCATCGTTTCTGGCCAATTTTTTAGTCTTCTACAAAGTGTAGACTACAACCTAATACGAGATACTCCTCAACTGTAGTGAAGGTTTCTGTCATCAAAGTCTAAGTTTATGAACTGTCTCCTCAACGCTACTCAGGTAACACTTTAAGCTGTTTCTCTCCATACCTCAGTAAGTGAACATTATTATCTAACCCTTATTATTATAAATATAAACGTCCTGCAGCGCTTTGAAAATGATTGTAAATGCCCGTCTGGATTACAGTTCTTAAACCCGCAGGAAACCGTATGAGTCATAGCTGGTGTCGGATGCTATATATATATATTTTTTTTTTTAGAAGCACACATAATTATTAAGTGGCTGGTTTACCGCTGATGTTTTTATACCCTGCAGCACCCATTGATTCAATCAATATATTTGATTTTTTTCTACTCAGACCGTTTTGCTGCATTTATATCAATTTTGGAACCACGACACGCTGAATAAATAAATAAATAACTTTTATTAAGAACACAATGGGTTCACAAAGTACGCTTACAAGCTCACAAGTATAAACAGAGTAGCCAGTTCCAACCTAGTGATTAGGCCCAGTCACAAATCTTGGTGGCCTCGCAAAATGAGAATAAATAGATACACTCAACCTACACCTGCAGATACGAAAGGCATTGAGCAGCCCAATCTCATACAGGAGACAGGATCACAGGTTATAAACAAGAGAGAAAGAATTCTTCCCTGTGTTGGTACCGAGAATTTAACAGATTACCCTTGTACAATGTGATTGAGACACACCGTTTCATTATAGCTAGCCTGGCCAAGGGGCTTATAACAATGGTAATAATGCAAGTTGCACCCAGAGCTCAGTTCCCAGCATACCAACAGGCTCACATACTGCATAGTCCTACCGTACCTCGAGCAATCAAAAGGAAATAGCACAGTATGAAGACAGAGATATATCAGCTCACGCCTGCGTGCCGTGAACTGGAAGCTTAGAGAAATAACTGGTAATAGGCACATCAGCTACAGGTCATTCCAATCATGGAGGTCGTTACCTACATACATAATCCTAACCCACCGCTGCTTGGGCACCGAACTCTGATAATTTGGATTAGAGCATATCCCTTGGAGCATTGAGTTATCAGACTGTTCTACTCTCATCTGCAGGCTTTATGCACATTTACGAGCAAGAATATTGAGACACTGTACGTCATAGGACGCAAACACATCACTAGCTCCTGTGTATCTGGGCACACCCACCAACCGTCGGAATTTGTCATAATACGCAACACGCAACTTACTCATGGCCTGTTTAGTGAATTTGGCCCAAAGTGAGCTACCATATATTGGATAGCAATAAGTTTTAAACAGCTGAATCTTGAGATTCAGGGTGCATCTATTAAACTGCCGTAATATCTGATTGCCTGCCTGTAGCATTTAAACGTCTAACCTGTCGTCCAATGTCTGCGCAGTCGTCAAGTTTTTCGTCAGTGAGATGTTCCAGATACACTAAGCTGTGGACGAAGGATAACTTCACACCGCTTAATAATGTATGCCTAATCCTACACTGCTTGCAGCGCTGAAGTTCAAGCAACATACATACAGTCTTATTCGTGTTGTGCACAATATCAAGCTTCTGAGCTTCATCATCACATATGGAAACTAGCTTTTGAAGAGAACTGTGATGTGGAGCAAGCGGCACCATATCATCAGCGTAACTGATTGCATTAATGCAGCGCCTGCCCATGAAACACCCAACTCCACTAGCATTAGGCCTGTTATGAATGTCATTAATAAATATGTTGAAAAGCAACGGTGAGAGAAGCCCATCCTGTCGGATTCCATTCGAAGTACGGAAGTCCTCAGAGAATGACTTACCCCAGCGTACACAGCACTCATGATTCCTGTACCCGAATTTCAGTGAGCCAACAATAGGCCGTGGAGCCCCTCTGTCTAACAGCTTTTTGAAAAGCGTCTAGTGATTCACTTTATCAAATGCTTTCTGTGCATCCAAGAAACATGTATACACGCATGAGCCGTTCGAGAGATAACGCGCTACTGTCTGCATCAGAGGAAATATAGCCATCTCTGTTCCGTGCATAGCTTTGGAACCAAATTGATGTCAGCCGTCCCTAGGGTGAAGCTAATTTTCTCTAGCAGTAATAGCTCGAACAGCTTGGACGCTGCTGTCTCAAGCGCAATTGGTTGGTAATTTACTTTCTCGGTAACATTTTTACCGCTGTTTTTGACAACAGGTTTCATTACAACTGTCATAATAGGACTGGGAATGTACTGCATCCGTCGGCATCCACTGAAAATGATACCAATAATGCAGCTAATCTAGGTTGAGCATACTTGAACACCTCAGGGGAAATTTTATCAGCTCCGGCAACCTTGCCAGTTTTTAGTGCTTTGCATGCGCGTGTAACCTCATCATAGGTAAAAGCATCATCAATTGGCCCAACTGCATCAAAAGATAGCGCATCATTCACTTCTGTCTCGTGCTCATTGCTGAGTACTGAATTTAAGATATCGCTAAAGTGTCCCCTCTACATGTTGGCAATTGCTTGCTCCCCTTTGACACCATCAATGCACCGAGCAATATGCTCATCTTTCGGATTGATTCGTTTAATTTCTCACCAAAAGTCAGTTGATTGCCCATCAGCCTATTTAGCAGCAAGATTGTCCGATCGTAATTGTTGCTCATTTCGCCTGCGCCACCTCCTAGCATACCTAAAGCGATTGCAGGCAGTATTTTTCTCTTCATAAAGATGTCCATTGCGAGGTCTACCCGCCCTATCCCAATTGCTATAAGCATTTCTGGATTGCTCATGGAATACGGCATGGTGATCATTCCAGCCGGGAATGCAATGGTGAGAGCTCAGTCGAGCTGCCCCACGCCTACCAAACACACTACTACGAATTTCCAGAATATGGGCTTCTCGTACAGTATGCAGAGCATCCAGATCGCCATGACATTGAGGGTACCAGCAGTAGTGCGGGAAATGTTCTAATCGCTCGTTGAGAGCACATTGAAATGCGGTTCTCTTATGCAAATCACTGAAATTCCACAATATATTACCATCCGAGCTCACAGTAGTAGCATTATTCAATGGTGTTACGTAAGAAATATCTAACTTAAAATACATAGGAAGGTGATCAGATTCTGGAGAATACAAGCCAACTCCAAAGCTAGAAATAGACGACTTGAAGTTGTGGATAACTGCAACATGGTCAAGCCAGCTTACTGTTGCCATTATAGTTTATGTGTGTATACGTATCACGTGGAAGCAAGTCCACGTCTGCCAAGCTCATATTTGCATCAGCGAGGTCAGCCAGGAGCTCTGCAAAATTCGGTCCACCTGGCGTCACATTGAAGTCCCGCAACACACAAATATGCGAATCAGCCACATCATGAACTAGAGCACTCTGAGAGCGCATACCTCCGCCAAGTGAGCCAACGGTAGCAAAAATTCAAATTGGCTCTGAAACCATAATTTTCTTGGCATAAACTCCAAAATCTAATCATTTGTGCCTTTTTATATTAATAACAGCTTGATTAATTTTTTTTAAGATCCGTTCATAACTTTTTGATTTATACTGTTAACAAACGTTATGACAAATTTAATATGAGTCAAACATAAAAACGATCCAACCGATCTGCACGAAAATTTGATCATTCATGTATTTTATCATTACTAACAACTCCTATAAATTTCATAAAGATCCATTCATTATTTTTTTGAGTTATTGTGCTAACAAGCATAAAATTAAAAACAGTGATAAACGAACGAACAAACAAACGAACCATTACCAAATTTTGGTCATCTACTTTTTGTTATGTACTTAACAACTCATGTTAATTTCATCAAAATCCATCCATAACTTTTTGAGTTATGGTATCAAGAAAAATGACGCAGACAAACGAACAAACAAACAAACGGATGGACATATCTTCACCAAAAATTAATCATCAGTTCCTCCTAACATACCTAATAATCCCTGTAAATTTCATCCAAATCGGTTCACAACTTTTTGAGTTATCTTGGTGAAAGACAGATAGACAAACACGACGAAAACATAACCTCCTCGGCGGAGGTAATGATTGCAGCAAGTTTTCCAAAGTATTCTAAGCGCATCATTTCGGGCATTCCCGCGTTCGGCAAATAGACATTAATTAGTAAAACAGAGCAAGAGTTAATTTTAAACCGTAGTCGTAAAAGGCGAGAATCATCAAATTGAACAATTTCAGCTTAGTGATCGACATGTTTATTCCACATAAAAGTTACGCCCCGTGTGGCCTACCCTTCAGAATACCTTGCGTGACATTGATAGAGGAGATAGAAAAGGACCTCATCTGTCGGGCTCCCTGTGGCATAGAAAGGTGCTTGTTGGGAAAAAGCCAGGTTTCCTGTAGGGCAATAATATCAGCCCTTCCTGCTAGTTCTATCAGTGATGCTACACACGTTTTGATTCCGTGACAGTTGTATGAGGCAGCTCGTAAGTTATTCATTAGACAAAGATTGGTGGATATAAATTTTGTAGGTACCTGAAACTCTTTCCGTATGTCTTCAGTCAATGAATCGTCGGGCACGCGATCCTGGGGGCCAAGCATCTGGGAACAGCAGTCTGTTGTCTTTCAATACAGAGAGCATAATCTTAAAAGCTTTTTTACTACCGTTTCCCCAGACCATTTTGACTGTCGGATCCAAATTGTTCCATGATTTCATGGCGGACATCATCTTCTGTGAGATGCCTTCCCCATAGGTGTACGTACATACATATACACAATTCATTGAGCGTGCCATAGAACGTGTACACACATTCTTACCATCACCTATTATGTAGTTGTGCTTACAGTACCTAATCTTACGTTCACCCATACGGTCCACTAAAGTAAACCCATCATTTTGACTAGTATTTACATCACTAGGAGTGCCATCACCCGAACTTGGCGGAGCTGCACGAGATACCGGCCTGACACGAGCCAGAGTCGTAGAATACAACGAAGCGCAGTTTTGGGTCCATGTCGAGCATCCAGGCTTCCCAGCTGAGCTCACAGCGGCATCTTCACTTCTACCTCTGCTTGAGGGCTTCGCTTTGTTGCCGTCCGCACTCGATGGTGAATTGTTCCCTTTTTTGGCGCCGAGGGCTTCAGTGTTAAGTCGGAACATCATTCCACGCTCAGCAGTAGAATCTGGAGCTCCCTAAAACGTTCTTACATAAACTGCCGGTATCTCATGTCTCAGCATACCCGCCCCAGACATGCAGGCAGGGCTATGCTTGGCTGCTGCAAGCGCGTCCTCTCGGCACCGGTAGTCAGCTGTTGGTTGTACCCCAGCTAGTCGCTCTGGCAGTGCGTGTGTACGATCCTCAGCCGTAAGCAAACTCAAGTCAGAGACAGAGCTCAGCGATAGGTCCAAACTGCGTGGGGTGGAACGGGCAGTGGGGGCTGATGAGGAAATGGGGGTGGGGCATCTTCTCGGAGCTTTGTGGTTGTACGTCAGAAACAGCAGAAGGTGCATCGCAAGGTGTAACCGCCTCGGAAGAACCAACTTGCCCCAGGGTTGCCAGATCCTATGCGCGCCTTATTGCCAAATTTCTCAGGTTTTACTGCCAAAATCAGTACTCTACTGCCAAAAAGTCGCTAACGTTGCTATATATATAAAACCAGATACCCAAAAGATATTCCCGTGCAAAAGTTGACCAATTTTTACCTTTCGTGTGCATTTACGTCTTGAATAATCATATAAAATAGGATAAAAGTACAAGCAATATCCAACCTTTTAGGGAGTTTTGAAATTTTAGAATTCAAATGAACAAAAATTGTATCCTATGACACAAACCCTACGATAA
>LQNS02278143.1:7220759-7235525 GCA_001587735.2 Parhyale hawaiensis | reverse complement strand
CCTTGTTGTAGTCCCTCGAGTTGAAGTTGGGCTCAGTTCCCAGTTTGGCTGAGTCCGATACTCAAGGCGAAACCAATTAAACCATCAAATCGCCCCATAAGACGGGCGATAGGCGAATGTAAGCGTGGGCTGCAGGAAATTTCGTAATCACCTTTATTATCTTATTTGACGCCTGGCAGTGGGTAAAATTTACTACCTATGAGGGCGGTAGATTGTCACTACTTTAAATTACCTTATGATTTGCAGGAAAAGCTGTATTCTTTGTGTTAAATCACTTAACCACATGTGCCGGACTAACTGACAGCAGTAGTTCGACAGTCATGACAGCATCAGTCTTGACTGGAGTTCACGAGAGAAGTTCCTTGCTGGAGCAATTAAGCTGCTGAGGCCCTGAGGGTTATCAAATGCTGCAAGCAGTAGCAACGTGTGAGGTCGCGATCCGAGGTGCACCACTGCACGTGTTCCATCGACGCTTCAATTGTGGTGACGTAATCATGCACTGTTTTGCCGGACGCCTTTCGAACCAGCTTCATTTTATTCTGCTCCGATCATCCATCACTTTCCTATTGAGCAGTTGACCCTCTGTCCGTCCATCATCTAATCTAATCTAGTCTAATACTAAGAATGACCGTCGTGTGTTTATAAATATATTTATATGTCCGGTGTCACGCTCTTAACGAAATAGATAGGCGGAATTTAGCCCAGGTTGGAGACTTTGGTTGTCCTCTCAAGCTCCATTGAAAGTGATAGGCAGAAAATAGGCCGGGTTGCAGAAGATGGCAAACGTATCTNATGGTCATTTTCTTAACTCCATGTAATGTTCCCTGTGAATCATTTTTAATATTCGACCCTCAGGGAAGGTTGGTATGCCGAGGGAACCTTCCATCAACAAGTTCATGTTGCCTGGGTGGGGTCCAACGCTCGCGAATATATTTATGTGCTTTCATGAGAACAAATGGCTGTCTGAGTGTCCCCAACAGTTTCGCCCTGTTTTTTATCAACGCTATGTTGATGATGCGTTCCTTCTCTTTACGGACGAATCCCATCCGAAACTGTTCCTAGACTATCTAATACAAAACATCCCAACATTAAATTTTCCAGGGAAAACGAAGTGAACGGAAAACTTGCTTTTTTGTATGTGTTAGTCTCTAAGGGAAACCAGCAGTTTAAAAAATCTGATTTTAGAGAGCACACATTTACCGGTTTAGGCAGCAGTTTCTTTAGCTTTTCTCCCCGTTTATCTAAGATAAATAGCATCAAAACATTAATATTTCGCGGGTATAAAAGCTGTTTAAGTTAAAATAATTTGCATGCAGAATTTTCATTTTTAATTTCTTATTTCCAACAAAACGGTTTCCCTACTTTTTTAGTTCAATCTATCATCCCCAACTTCTTTGCTGAAATATATTAGGATAACAGCACACCAGCCAGTGAAGGAGAAAAGTTTTATTTTGCACTTCCATACTTTGGCCCTCAGCCCGAGAAACTCAAGCAAGAATTAGTTTCCTTATTATTATTATTATTAAATCATATATTATTAAATCATATATTATAAAAATATAGATTTCAAAATCATTTTAACCTATAATTTTTCCATCGGTTCATTTTTCCACTATAAAGACAAACTTCCTGCTGATATGCGAAGATCTCTCGTTTAGAAGTTTAGTTGTGCAGGTTGTGCATCGAGCTACATTGGTAGCACTTTTCGTTTGCTTCGCACGAGAGTATTCGAGCACCTGGGCAGGAGTTGTCGGACCGGTAGCATTCTCGCTGTCCCGCCATTTTCATCAGTCCGCTCACACAGTGAACATTGCAATAGCAGAGTACAAATAACTAATTTCACTATTTTAGGTTCAACCCCTGACCCTTCCGATCTTAGAATACTGGAGTCCTTGTACATTTTGAAAGAAAAACCTTCCTTAAACGATAGTAATAGTTCCCACCCCCCTTTTTATTGCAAAGTCTTAAGTTCATCCCTTCTTTTCGTTTTTTTAACCGTTTTACCTTATTATCTTGTGTTATGTTCCCTATGTGTGATCATAAAGTGTAGATTGTACTTATTAAAATTCATCATTATTTTGGTTTTCAGATTGTACTGAGGATGGGATTGATTCCCGAAACGTTTACTTTTATTATTTACGTTTATTTTTATTAGCGCTTTTTATTGAATTCCTGAAATTACAATATGATTCATTTTATAGCAGAGACCTTGGTCCTTTGTTTTTTTTTTTTTTACTGAAATCTAGGCTTTTAGCCACCCGTTCCTATGAAGTCGAAAAAACATTCATATTGTTACTAGGTTATATTCGTCGCAAATAAAACCAAATATTTATTTAGCTGAGTGTTTAAATATTTCGATTGCGCCTGTTGGTTTGTTTACGTTTGGAGCTCTCACGAAGTCGGATTACTGAGCTTATGGAGAAAAGCCTTCAATTGGTGTAATTCATCAATTTCTTATAGTAGAAAGATCTGCAGGGACCTATCACGAAATTTTTGGAGGCTATTTCATCAAAATTAGTAATAATTACGAATAAACGTCTGTGTTTACATTGGGTTTGCTTTTGTTTTGGTTGATTCGGGGTTACGCTTTGAGAAATCCTGTCTCATTCACCTGTATAATAGCGTAACACCGAGTGAATAACACCGCGTAACACCGAGTAACTCTGAGGCAATCTGAATGCAACAGGCCTCTGAGGGTTATCAAGTGCTGCAAGCAGTACGTGTGAGGTCGCGATTCGAGGTGCGCGTGTTCCATCGACGCTTCAAGTGCGGTGACGTAATCATGCACTGTTTTGCTGGATGTCTGTTGCACCAGCTCCATTTTATTCAGCTCTGATCTTCCATCACTTTCCTATTGAGCAGTTGACCCTCTGTCCGTCCATCATTTGCAATATTTTCACTATACATATTAACCTGGGACTCAACCTCGATTAACTTGGAGCTTCTCCATTTTTTACGTTTAGCTTGAAGGCTTCGACACGAGATTTCTTGCGGAGAGCCCCGAACTTCCTTCTATTAACTTCTTGAGACAGCAAATCTCCGTCGGGGATGGAGCGGGAATGGAGTGTATGTCAGTGGATATTATTGCAAATAATAAAAAATAGGCAGAGAATGATCAAAACGAGTAGTTATCGGAAATCACAGAATAGTATTACAAATCGTACTAGGCTAATTATGTGAACAAAAAACAGACGTGTGCGCGATAACTCATAAAAATAATTAGGGAGAAATTACCAAGCATATTCTATACCATCAGCCTATGTTGCTACAAGATGCAACCAGATGTTGGAATTTACGATATTCGAAGAGCTTGTCTCAACTTAATTCTTAATTTTACCTTTTTAAAATTTTGTTTCCTTCGAGTATGGTGGCTCAGTTTTTGTGTCCTTCATCGTGACTCTCTTAGAAATTCGGTCATCACTGCCTGTGAACACAGCGGCTTCAACTGGCCGTTATAGCTCTCGTCATGTATGAGTGAATGGTTGAAATAATTCGAAATATTATTGGTTGCGCATTCAATGTAACAAATATATATTTATGTTTTGTTATGACAGTCGTCCTCAAGTACACATAAGTGCCACGGGTAGACTTAATTTACTTCAGTTGAAGCATTGAAACACAGTCAAAAAAGCACAGGTAAATTCAACTTTGATCGCACCCTCAACTGGGAAAGCCACACACGCTTGTCTGTGCTACGGATATAGGTCCACTAGCCACAGAGGAGTAAATATGACTGCAGTCGACCACGTGTCATCAAGAACTATGGTGTCAATTTGACGGAAGATTCAAATGTGAAGCTGCGACCCCTTCCCCCCACCTCCTCATCTATGGGGCAGGCAAGTTCCACGGAGCAGTGCATGCAAACAACTGCCGAGTCAGCATCCCTAGACCAGGAAAGAGCTCGCATGCCTTGGCTGGTATCGAACCAGCGAGTCAAGGACTGTGAGCTGCGAACGTAAGCATGCTTCTATCCAATCGAGTGTACATTAGTGTGTATTAATGTGGGACTTATGAAACATAAAATGATTAATGGGACGATCGTTAAGAATGATGTGCACGCAATTACTTTGAAAAAAAAAACGTCGACTGATCGCGCGTGTGGATCCATGTCCGGACCGTCAGCGAGAGGCAATCGCGAGGCTTAGAGTAGTGTCTGTCGGCCTTGAGACTGAACGGCGATGGGTGACCATGGAACCAGTGCTCATAAGACTTATCGCCTGAGGTTGTGGCGTTCACAATTCCGACAATTTCATAGAGGGGAGACTAGGAGGATGTACGCTTTGCCGGTGGGTTAAAGTTAAGCTTCATACTTTCAATGACAAAACTTCCTGAGATAAGACCTAACTCATGAATAAAACAGTAAAATTATGAAAAATGTACCCCATGAAAGTTTTTCTCATAATAAAAAAGAAAATAAGACTTCATTTGCCTAAAACCATGTCTCTTAGCATAAACATTCAAGTTCCGAGCTCTAGCATTTCTGACCATTAAGTCGGTTGCTGTGGTGGTTAGGTAAAGTTCAGTTGGTATGTGAGGCACTACCATTACGTAGACTAAATAATGATAAACTAGCTGGACCCGTGAAAAAATGAACGGCTTATTAACTTTATTTTAAGCTAGCGGGACCCGTGGAAATTCCACTGTTGAAAATGTTTTCACCTACTTTCTTTTGACATAAGGTAGTTTTCCTTTAATTTAACCTACCCAGTCTAATATAAAGTCCGCACGACGAACCCCCGTCTACCTCAAAAAATTTTATATAGCGGACTCTCGTCTCTCTCCCACCTGTGAATCTTGCATACAGCGGTACTTCTTGCATTTTCTCCTATATTTATACATATATTTTCTACGCTCTGTTTTCCAATTTTTACAGATAAATTAGCTGATCATTATCTTAAGTGTCTCAATTGTTTGTTAGCGTGTACGATTGTTTGACAACTACAGGATCCATGGTTATTGATCAGTAGCCCATGATTTTCCTGCTTTCTTTGACGCGATAGATATACAACAAACAGACACTGCCAGCTTCTTCAGCAGCCTAGCCTTCTGTTCACAAGATGCCATTGTATTTCGTTAATTAAACATCGCACATTCGCTTCGAAAAATACCTTAGAGCCGATTTGTCCAACACTACCCACTCCCTCCTCTGGCAGCGGATCCTAAATACGTATTTTGCTAGCCTCATTAAAATTGTCGCACGCGACAAGCAAAGCGAACAAAACATGTTGTGAAAGAAATGAAATGCGGTAAATAAGATACGAGTGAAACGATCTTCATATCTTCGCCTTGAAAGTGACCAAAATTTTTTCAAGAAGTGCTAAAGAAGACAGCTACATACTTACATGGTTGAACTGAGTTCCACCGAAAATCAGCGCTTCTTTCAAATTGAAGTTCCCCCAACCTAATACTGAAAAAGCGTCACCAACAGACATAGGGACCTACGGATGGACGGAGCTTCAAGCAGAATCTAAAACTAAGAATGACCGTCGTGTGTTTATATATAAATATATTTATTTGTTCGGTGTCACGCTCTTAACGAAATAGATAGGCGGAATTTAGCCCAGGTTGGAGGCTCTGGTTGTCCTCTCAAACTCCATTGAAAGTGATAGGCAGAAAATAGGCCGGGTTGCAGAGGATGGCAAACGTATCTTAAGCAGGGACAGTTGATAGTCCAAAGATGAAGACAACGCAGGCTTAGTCTGATTTGTACGAATATTAGCTTTTCCATACGTCGAATCTTCGGCAAAGTATTGGGCGACCTTATGTCTGAATGCACTTCTTGCATTGCCGAAGTTGAAATCGTAGCACTAAAGATATCTGAAGCTTCCGTTGGCACTCTCATGCTTCTTNTACGTCGAATCTTCGGCAAAGTATTGGGCGACCTTATGTCTGAATGCACTTCTTGCATTGCCGAAGTTGAAATCGTAGCACTAAAGATATCTGAAGCTTCCGTTGGCACTCTCATGCTTCTTGATGCGTAGTTTCTTCCCACAGATGATTTCGTTGCATGAGCTATTCTTCCCATTTTGATTCAATTGTCAACGAAACCGACGAAACATAAGTTTTCACGGGCAGTAGAAAATTATTTCTTCTAGCTTACTGTTTTTTCTCTGACGGAGCAGTTTTCTCTTCATAGGTCAAAATTAGAGCACCTCAAAATTTAAATGAAACAGATATTTAAGGTGGAAAGACGGTATCAACGGTATCTTTGCTACGGAGCGAACACATTGTCTATAAGCTGCTATTTTGTTTAGGTTTGTTTGAGTGTTTTTCGCAAGATGTTACTTCTGACTGTCTATATAGAAGACTTTTTAAGGATGACAGCACGACTAAGGATCAACGAAGAAAAGAAGAAAATTCAGAAGCAAATAAGAGAAGAGGAGATTCCGCACCAGCCTAGAGGCATTAGGCAAACGTATAGGTTATTGCGTGAATTTTTCACGCACGGGTCACTAGTTATAATATAGATATCAAAATCTAAATAAATGCATATCCTATAAGAAAGAAAATAGTAAATAGAAATAAAGATTCAAATTCTTTAAATCGGTAAGTAGGTGAGAGGGTGCGAGGTGAAGCAGAGGAGTGAGATGTCGCACTATGCGGCGCCACCGCTACGGCGGAAATGCATACGGCGCCGCACGTGGTGATACCCCACACAAACCAATGAGAGGTGTCGCACTAGGTGCGGCGGTGCCGTCTATGCTGCGGCAGAGCCACACCTCTGCATCCGACCGAGATTAGTAGGGAAACACACTGTCTCAGAGTAAATATAGAGGGAGGGAGCATACCCGTATATCTGAATATAAAACTTCGCCTCCTACCTTCTTGTTGGTGGCTATCCTCCTCTAGATTCCTCGACGGTCATATTGGGTAAAGTAAGGTCGGCTTAAGCTGCACTTTTCGCAAATATTATTCTATAAAATGAATACATAAATCGTTATATCGTTTATGAGTATATTCTTTCTTTAAACAGCTACATAAAAGCGCTTATAGAGTTTTTGGCGGGAAAGCCATCCTCAGATGGCGGGGGCTCAAAAACGCCTGGCGCCATTTTTCAGAAACAAATAACCGTTTAAGCTGCACTCTTCTCATATATTATGCTATAAAATAAGTGCCTAAATCGTTAGGAGTATATTCTTTTTTTGAACAGCTACATAGAAGCGTAATGCAATAGAGTTTTTGGCGGGAAAGCATCTTCAGTTGGCTGGAAAGCTATCCTCAGCTAGCGGCGGCTCAGAACGCTTGCCTCCATTTTCCAGAAATTTGTGTCGGTTTAAGCTGCACTTTTCTCAAATATTATTCTATGCGAAAAATAAATAAATAGTTATATCGTTATGAGCAAATTCTTCCTTTGAACAGCTACATAAAAGCGCTGGCAGAGTTTTTTTTTTTTGGGAAAGCCATCCTCAGATGGCGGCGGTTTAAAACTCCTTCCGCCATTTTCCATTAATTTATATGGCCACTTCTAGCTAATTTATTCTTTGCTAATGTAAATTATTCAATGAATTACGACAGCATTATATCCAATTCTAAATTTAACAGGTGCAGTGGCCTAAAATTTCTCCAAAAGAGGGAAAATTCCCTGAACCTGACGTCACCGTGGCAGCTCAGACCATCTCGTCCCCCTTCGAGTCTAGGATACACCTCCCAAAAAGCATTTGACAGCATGATAGATGTTCGTCTCCCGGATACCCGCTCCCTCTACCTCCGAGAATACAGTTACCACACACAGTTCTATGCAGGTGGTCACATCAGACGGTCACGCTGCATCCGCAGGCGCTTTTTGACAAGAGTTTGACACTGATCTGTTCATTCAGTCAATTCATGCAAGGCCAGCACTGTGGGAAAAGGTTAATCCAGATAAAGAAAGTTTGGACATTCTGTAAAACCCAAAAAAACGTTTCATCGTATTTCCGTATATTCTCACGAAACTTTTCAAATCTTTTACTTGTTTCTATTTCAATATTAAATGGGTGAGCCCAGTGTTTACGACGAGTTGGCTCTACCACACACAGAGAACCGTTTGTTTACTGAGAAGTAAAATTGTTTATTTTAACTAAATCATTGGCTTGGCTATTAGATACCTAAATTCCTAGTTAATGTAGCTAATTGATTTAGTCATACTGCAGAGAAATTGGGTTAAATGAACTTAAAAAAGTTTAGTTAACGTAACTAGAGAGCTGTGCTTTGTTTACATTTACCTTATTTTCATTAATACAACCAAGCTTTACCCATGGTGATAACCACTATATAGTAGCTTTAAAAAAAGTTTTAGTAAACTATTTAGTAACAGTTTACAATTCAAAACTTTAGTAACAATTACTTGTTTCATTTTGTTTTTGTATGCCACACCAAATTATTGAGTCACTAAAACAATTAGCTATAGTGAAAGTAACCAAACGTGCCTTATAGTGTTCCTTTATAAGCAGTTCCTGCACATTACAAGACAGCCTTACAGGATAGTGTAGCTATTAGGAGAAATAAAGACAGCAGACACAAATCTAATGGTAGCTAAATGAAAAAAGAAAATAGGAGAAAGCGCCATACCTCACCCAAATTAATGATCAAACGTCTACTAATATTTTTTTTAAACTCAAGCTATTTAGGGTAAAAGTCTGAATGCAGAGGGCAGAGGGATCAGTTTAAGGGGTGGCGCATGCATTTGTCCATGGAATTGGCAGTGCATTTGTCCATGGAATTGGCAGAAAATTTGGTACGCATTACATACTAGAGTTCAGTAACTAGAAGCTATCTATTGTGTAACTTTATCTTTGAAACAAACTATTGCTTCATACATAGTCAATAAGAAATAATAAATAGGTAGCTATATATTAACATTGTTATGCTACGCAGTAAAGCAATTTATGCTGTAGCAGTCAGGGTTGCGGGGAACTTTAAATTTCCCTTAGCGACTTTAGGTTTAGATTTCATTTTTGTGGAGTTATAAGAAGTTAAATATGTTATAGGTTATTTTTGGGAACTTGTAGCTAAAATCGTTGAAAATTTCTCAAAAAATATTATAGCTACTAGTGTTTAATTACTTGACACAATTTGATAGCTTGATTTCTGAACCATTATATGCAATTATCAGAATGGAAATCTTCTCCAAACAATAAAGATAATTTCTGCATTATAAGTATGCATGATTTATAAATAATTGTATAAAAATTCAATACCCTAAATGGTACTAATGATGCAAAAATATAATTGTAAATGTACAAAAATACTATAGCTGTAGCTCAATATTTCATACCTATGTATATACATATATATATATATATTGTCAAACAGAATTGGGACATAGCTATTTAGCTAAGAGTTACATTAACTATTAGTTGGTTCAAGGAGTTGGAGTCGGAAAATCTTAAGGACCCGGAGTCAGAGTTGGGAGTCGGAAATTCTGGAAGGCCTGGAGTCGGACCTTGAACCATCCGAGTGATCCGACTCCGCAACCCTGACAGCAGTAGTGCCAGGGTTGCGGAGTCGGATGGTTCAAGGTCCGACTCCAACTCCTGGCCCACCAGAATTTCTGACTCCAATTCAGAGTCAAGATTTTCCAACTCCGACTTCTGACTGCCGACTCTTAGGTTCAACTAGTATTTAATGTCAACATAAAACATCTCAAAATAGACTACACACATATTAAGTTGAAGATGCAAGTAGTTTTGCACATTTATGATATTTTGCATCAAGAGCAATATTTGGGACATAAAATTGAAGTTATTATAAAAAAGTAGGGTAGAATTTTTGGACCAGGTAGCTAAGACGAGGCATGGGGGCAATATTCTCGATTGTGGACAGATTGCTCTGAAATTTTTAGACTAGCTTATAGTTAACCTACATACTTTTGAAAAAAAAAAACATTTTGTTCCCACAGTTTTTTTTGTCTTAGGCTTTAGTTTTTCAAGATAATGGGAAATATATAGCTTATAGATATATGCCTATATAGAGGTACCTATGTATTTTTTTTCAATTTCAAAAGGATAGAACTCAATGAGTTGTCATGCTAGAATAAAAATAATTACAGTTTTGGAACCCTTAAAACATTCCTAACAAAACTATAGAGCCAGATTTTTCATTTCTGCCCTCATAGTTTTTTAACACGATCAAATCCTTTTTTTCCCCTACATTTTAGTTGTGTTGTTGGTTGTCATCGTCAGGGTCCACCATTGCCAGCTTGAGGAGGAGGCTCTGGAAGGGGCCTAGGCAGAGGAGGGAGAAAGTCAAAGAGAAGAAGAGAAGCGAGGAAACTCGCAGGCCCAAGCGGGTCCAGCCACAGACTGCTCACCGAAAGATCAGTGGGTCACTAGAGCACGAGAAAAGAGACGAGCAAACTCTTCGTCCAGTCCGTAAGGTTGACAGGAGGGATCAGTAATCCGTCCCACTCAGAACTTATAACCCGCTCCATTGAAGGGTCCTTACTGGCCTCCTATTTTAGTTAGTAATCAAACAAAATATAGAATGGAGAATCTAGCTTTATAGTTTTGTTAAGAAGATATCATCAAGAAATAACCGAGTTATAGCCGGGTTGTGTAGTCAGTATTGGGAGTCGGCCGCAGTTGGATGATTTGAGGGACACTGAGTCGGAATCTCACTAGCTCTAGGAGTCCGAGTCAGAATCTCACTAGCTCTAGGAGTCGGAGATAGAGTCCGTATTTTTATCTCCTCTCTGAATTCGGAATCCCATTTTTAAACTGTTCTAAATGGTGCTGGTGATGCATGCAAAATATAGTGAATATATACAAAATTACTAACCACTATCTTTAGCTCAATATGTGTGTATAGCCTACATATTGGTAAAATAATTAAGACATGTTTAATATGTACAATAACTAAATAGAAGTTGGATCAAGGAGTCTGAGTCGGAAAATCTTGAGGACCCGGAATTGGAAACTCTGAAGAACCAGGAGTTGAAAATTCTGGAAGGCCAAGAGTCTGAGTCGGACCTTGAACCATGCAACTCCGTAACCTGGTTATAGCTATAGCCTACACAAGCCTTACGCACTCTTCAAAAGCATTTCAGTGGGTAAAATATTCACATAGGCTCTGTAAAAAAAGGACAATTCCTGTTGCAGATGCATTCAGTTACACTATTGCACCATAGGTAGTGACAAAAATATTATTATCATTAAAACTCCACACTTCAGCTGCCACGGACAGGTAATACAACCCAAATGAAGCATCTTGCAACACCGGGAAGCCCAAATTGCTGCTAAAGGAAATCCAGCAAAAAAACATTAACAGCTGACTTGAACGCCTGAAGGCCAATACGAAAAAAGTCGATGCCGGCAACAAATTCAAAACCTTAGCCGACCAAGGCACGAAGCACTGATCGAACTAATTAGTTCGACATCCGACATCCTCCAAAGGGAAAGAGTGCGCTCCGCACGCAGCACGAGTGTTTTCTCCTAAAAACCTCCAGGGCAGGGCGAGAATACAACCAATACATCTCATTATTGTACATCTTATGAATCATACATAGCTCACCTACTCTTCTCCTGTGGGACAAAAATAAGAATGGTGACCAAAGGTGTCTCCAGATACAGAAAATTAATTACATGCAGCTAAACAAAAAAACTGGCCTGCCCTATCTAACCAAATTAGGTACCTAATAAAAAAATACTTATCAATTATGCAGATAAATCTTTCTAAATAAAATAACACACCCAAGGATGAAACTCACCTGTTTTAGATGTAGATAACTTGGCACTATAGGAAGATGATGAAGATAGGCTCCAGCAGAACTGAACAGCCCAGGCATGGCACTTTCCTGTGATATGAAATGCAATAGAAATTCCTCAGTACAGTAGTTCCTATAATTATGTTGTTGTTGAGTCACTTATGATTGTTAAGCATCACCCTCAGAGTGAGAGAGGTGGTAATGTTTTCATTGAAGATCCAATTATACTAAGCCGGGGCTATTTGGGACAGTTATTGACAATAGTCAATAACTTGAACTTCTTACTATTATGATTTTTGCTGCAAACTGGGTGTCATTTTGTAGGGCTAACTGAGAGCTAACAGTATGGTGTAGCTATAAGAAAAATTTCTAGTTTTTAACCATAGCAGACAATGAATAAAAAACGAGCGTCCCGAATTACCCTGGAATCTGGGGCTAGTCTTAGACTCTTAGCTGCCTAGTCTAGATGAGTAAAAGCCGCAAAAACTATGGTAAATTTTTGTTTCAACTTACACACGTTTTTTGGGGTTTTTTGTTGCTTTCAGTATTTTAATTGAGTGAATTTAAGACAATTTACTAATACAATGTTTCCGTTGCAAATGCTTAGTTTTTGAGATATTAAGCTATGAAGTTCCCATTGTTTTCCTATATGAGAAAATAGCCAATGTCATCACAGGCTTGCTAGCAACCCAAAATTAACCTAACCTTACCGAACCTAATCTTGCCTAACCCTAAGTTTGCTTGTATGGGATCACTCGGTATTTTCTATTATAGAAAAACAATGGAAATTTCAAGTCATAGATAGCTCGAAAACTAAGCATTTGCGACGAAAACGATATTCATGTAAATTGTCTTAAATTGACCCAATTTACATACTCAACACAATAAAAACCATGTGTAAGTTACAGTAAAATAATACCAAAACTATTTATGGGGCTTTGTTATAGTAAAGAAAAACTAGTTTTTGTGTTAGTAAACAAAGCTGGCATGGCGGATATAGTTCAGTAGTTAGCCTAGCGCTATCAAGACAATTATTTCTAAGATTTTCTCGTTTCTAAAGCTTTTCTATAACTAGTTATAAATGGTTTTCCACTGCCTCAAATATGATTATTATTAGTAAATGTAAATATTGAATTTTTTTCACTTTACAGACATTTTATTCATTTCATAGTGTGGCACTTCTCGCCAAGATCTTGGCGACTAATTTGCCACCCTCAGAAATGCGGGTGGGCGCCTATGAGCGCCGCGACCTGTGGAACCTCATTTCATAGTGTCGCACTTCTCGCCAAGATCTTGGCGACTAATTTGCCGCTCTCGGAAATGCAGATTTTATTTTCGCCGTAAATAGCCAAAATACGGAAGCTTTTTTGTATATGTTGACAAACAGCTTCATTTTGTCGACCATCACCATAAATTCATCTTTATATGTCAACAACAATAGTGAATTTAATTGGGGCACTTTTTTAATAAGTTTTCAATTTTTTTGAGCTTCTACTCTATGAACATGAGAACAGTAATAACAATAGCCTAGTAACTAGATTAGTATGACTGCCTCTATCCTCACCTATAAATTGCTGCTATTTTCATGCCACACCTCATGCAAGAGCAGCAGCAGTAAGTTTGCAGCGGACCTCAAAAAATGAGGTGTGGTGAACCTAGGCTCTGCTGACCAGCTCATACTAGGCAGCACTTGGTTGATAGCCTAGCTGGAAAAGGTAGAAAGGAATGGTTTATAATCAGAATTAAAGTCGAGAATATAAAAACTACATCAATTGAAATAAAGGGCTGGCCAGTTTTAAGTTATATGATGGTACTCACGAATTACGAGGCTAGGCTTGCTAGCCTGGCTATGCGGCCCGCGGGCAAGGCCCAGCGGACTGCCTGGAAACTTCACAGTACGTAAGGCACGAGGGAAAACTACGATACTTTTCAGAGTATTCACTATTGAACATCGGTATTTGTAGTCATAAAAATTAATTTTAACTACTCGATATACAACGAAAATGCTGTAACAACATTGCAGATTTGCAGCTTAATCTAGTCTCGTACTCTCACTCGATTTAAACTGGCAGCCGTTTGTACGAAAAGCTGAAACGCTTACAAAATAAAACCGTGTATTTTCGAAAAATTGGTAGCTAACGGATTGATCAAAAAGAAAAAGACATATTTTCAACAATGCGGAATATTTGTTACCTCTACATGATTAATAAATACGTATATGCAATGTTTTATACCTCTGAATGCTAAGCTCATTACGTTTCGTTTTTTTATGTCAGGAGCATTCTGCTTATAAAAATGCGATTTAAGGGATTTGCATTACATTTTGCTAAAAATAAATACTTGATGAATTTTTCTCAACCAAGAAAAGAAAAACATAAAGTTTATTTTTCAGCCGTTCATATGTTAATGTATGGTTGAATGTATTCCACGCTATTTGGTTATGAACTCGTTGAACAATGATTACAGACACCAAGTTTGTCATTATCTACCAAATATTTTAAAGTAATAGTAAACAATTCGAATTGTAATTACAACATGGCATATTTATTTATTTGGTTTCTACCAACAAAATATATGGTCACTCTAGCTATATCGCGGTATCTAAATGAAGTTAGGTAATAATACTATCTTGTTCTCTGTGTGCAGTGAGCCTTCTGCTGCCAATGTGCAAATAACTTTTACATTTGACAACATGATGGTCAACAATCTACGCTAGCTGCTGGGGATAGACTGAGCGACTTCACCGCTATGTAGACAAGGTGCACGCAACGGCCTAAGGGGCGCCTACCGACTGCCAGCGAGCGAAGCAAGCGATTTTTGGGTTATACCGACTGCAGGAGAGTGAACTGCTGGCCAACAACCTTTGAACACTCAATGGGCAACGAACTTTGAAGGAAGTGATTAGTTACCTCATGCTCTCGCCAAAGCAAGCCATTGGTGCCATGGTTCCGTTCTTAGTGAAGCCAACCATTCGATTGTGACCGCTTGGGAGTTTTGAAAGTGCCCAAACAGGTGCATGAACAGTCTATGATTCTTATTACAACATCATAAGTGCTGTGTTAGCTACATATGTGACGCCATTAGAA
>LQNS02278143.1:7127996-7142783 GCA_001587735.2 Parhyale hawaiensis | reverse complement strand
TAAATGGATAGGTTTGTTTTAAGCTATGTTAAACATAGGCCAGGTTCTATTAGTTGAATGAACAGTACCATAAGAGAAGCGTGCATAACTATAAAAGTTTATGACGAGTACTTTCTGATGTATGTATTACATAGGTTATGTTCTCAGTTTTTCATTCTCTAACTTGACATAACTCAGACTAGCCGTGCCTAATCTAGCCTAGGCTAACGTAATGCTTGCTGAACCCTAATTACCATGGCATAACCTACCCTATCTAACCTAAACATATCAGACTTAAATCAACCCGTTTACGAAACAGCTGCTTCATCTCAATTATACCGAAGCAGTACGATGGGTTAGGCTTGTTCGTTGTAACATACACACACATTGTTTGCAGACACTTGTCAGTTGATACAGGAAATTTGTGGCACATTCCGCTTACGACGACTTACGTTTTAAAGAATGTTAAGGCACTGTACGTTCAAATCATTCACAGAAAGCGTTCTATGCATGTTCTCATACACTCGACGATGCACTTACATTGTACTCACACTATTAAGATGTACTATAAAGAAATGAACGGTTTCGATGTATGATGAGCGCCCCGCAACTTGACTTAAAGCGCGTTCGATTAGGACATAAACTCAATGTGCTTAGCTTAAATCAAGCGGGACTAGGGGCGTGGTTGAATTAGGACCTAAAAGTCGAACTAAAACCATGCCCACTTGACTTAACTTGACCGGAACTGTTGGCAGGAACTTTAGCTTTGTCGTTTTGAATCGTGTTTTAGGTGTTAGAAGCGACTCGCTCATGTTGAACTGACTGAAATCTCAATTATACAAAGTAATGAATTTTTAGAAGCCTCACACGCGATAAATTTTGACTCATCGAATGAAACTTCAATAAACGGGACGAATTCGGGACACCTGTCTGTAGTTTCGGACAAGTTAAGTCAAGTAGGCTTGGCTTAGATCGACTTTCAGGTCCCAATCGAACAAGCCTTATCATATCTTTATTGATGTCCAACAATAAAGGTATCTTATGTACTTGAATTTAGTTTTAGAATTGAATTGCGTGTGAAAAGTGCATGCGCATATTATACACTGGTCTGTGTGTACGTGATGCGTACGCGCATAGTGTCTCTATCCATTGTTCAGTTGAGACTGTAGATGAGCAACAAATTACCGCTCGGGGAAAAACTAGGTTAGAGAAAAAATGCTGCTTTTTTCGGCCCTTAACAATGCGCTTACTTTACACCTACACTATTACGAAGTAAAGAATTTGCAGGTCGCACTATGACTCACTACCAAGTATACAAAATGACAGAACTACTAGGCAAGCCAGCGTATATCAGTCATCATTTTGGTGTTATCAAACACCTATAACACCATGCAAAACGACGAAACTAAAGTTCCTGTTTCTGTCAACAGTTCCGGACAAGTTAAGTCAAGTGGGCTTGACTTAACTCGACTTTTAGGTTCTAAATCGAACACGCTCTTAGTCCCGCTTGATTTAAGCTAAGCACTTTGAGTTTATGCCCTTCTCGAAAGCGCTTTAAGTTAAGTTGCAGGGCACTCATCATACATCGAAACCATTCAATTCTTTATAGTACATCTGAACAATGTGAGTACAATGTAAGTGCATCGTCAAGGGTATGAGAACATATACAGTAGAACGCTTTTTGGGAATGATATGAACGTACAGTGCCTTAACATTTTTTAACCTAATTCGTCGTAAGCGTAATGTGCCACCAATTTCCTGTATCAACTGACCAGTGTCTACAAATAATGTCTGTGTGTGTGTTACAAGAACAAGCTGAACCCAGTGTACTGCTTCGTCAATAAGTGAGATGAATCAGTAGCTTCAGAAAAGGATTAATTTAAGTCAGATATGTTTAGCTTAGATGGGTAGGTTATACCATGGTAATTAGGGTTGAGCAAGGAAAGCGATAGCCTAGGTTAGATTAGGTACGGCTAGGCTGAGTAATGCCAAGTTAGAGAGTACGGAACTGAGAAAATAACCTTTGTAATACTTCAGAAAGAAAACGTTGTAAACTTCTATAGATATGCAGGCTTCTCTTTAACATTACTCTCCGTTGAACTATTAGAACCTGGCCTAATGTAACATAGTTAAAACAAGCCTAACCATTTAATGTATGAGTGATTCAGTTCACTTATTGGCTAGGCATTGCGCGCAATATGCTTGGTGACATTTATTCCCTATAATAAGTACATAAAATACATAGAGACTCAATATAAACTGCTGAGACACGAGCAATTTTCACATGTTGCTCACATTTAAATGAAGTTCAAGTACATCACACACCTTCATTGATGCCTATTAATTATTAGAATAAATTTCACAGTACCGTACGTAAATTGTGAATTTACATAGTTTTTTTCAAGGTATGCTTCTAAGTGCAACACCATCACAAACCATCACCCTTCGCCCCTACCACTGTGGCCGGTGACCTGCCACGCCATTGGCTGTCGTGAGACTGTACTTGCTGAAAGGTTCAGGAAAGAAAAATTCGCGTCCAGCCCAGACGTTGTCTTGCCTAACATTTGTCTAAGTGGAAGTGTATTACAGTGGGTAACTTCATTCAAATACCTGGGATTAACAATCGATAATAAATTATCTTTCTCAACTCACATTTAATTACCAGCAAGTCAATTATCTAGAGCTAGAGGGGCAATCTATGTTATGAGGGATTTCCTATCTCAGAAATTACTAATTTTACTGTACTATGCTCTAGTTTACCCACATTTTATTCAGAATATCATAGTTTCGGGCGGTGCATCATCACATCAATTGCGCCCCGTAGAAGTTGCCCTAAATGATATTCTGAGAACGATTTCAAATGCTTCTCATTGGTGTATAAACCAGCATAATGAATTGTGCAATGCTGGTTTATATACCAATGTGGTTCAAGATCAAACTACACAAACACATTTCCTATGCACCTTTGCATGGTTTTGAAACAATTGGAAAATGTCAGCAACTGCCATCAAAAGTCAGGGAAGTAGTGCTCCCAGTCATTGAATGGAATGCCTATGGTGCACATCATGAACCTTTTCTTCTTGCAATGCTATGTGACTCAAATATTGCATACAAGGAGCTTGCGTGGAGAAGGATACTGAGAAGCAGGGAGGAGAAATTGGAAACAGGTCGCATTCGAAACTTCTGAGTACCTCAGATAAATGTCATTGCCAAAACCTACATTGATTTGATTGATTGGAGCAAAACATGCATCACTGAGCCACCGCTGACCATGTCTCTTCCCACAAGCAAACTTAAGGAAATGATCGATGATAAAAATTTCCGTTTTCACTTCCCAAAATTACCGTGCCATACCCAAAGCGTGGAGCGTCACATTAAGCTTGTGACTGAAGCATCCTTGTCTGTTTGTGGTAAAAACAGCAGAGAAGGATTTATTCAGAACAAGTTTAAATCAAGATCAGTGATGCCTCATTTCAACACCAAGTCTAAATTTAGACCAGTAGACTAATTTCCATCAAATAAGGTTGGGTGGTTGGGATGGAGCTAGGGTGGGGCTCGACACTGGTGGCCTCTTCGCGGCGAGCCCTGGGTCGGATTGCTGCCCGATTATGGACATTAATTAATTCTAGGCAGCATTCCAAGCAGACAACCAGTTCATATTTAACCCAATTTTTTCACTTGAATTAAATGGGGCAAAATTTCGTAAAAGATGTGGAAAATACCCAAAATCTATTAAAATTAACAAAAAAGATGAGCTTTGCACAATATCTTACACTTGTTTAAATTAAATACGGCTTTAATGCTGGCACCAGGGGACCCAATACTTCGTATTGCCAGGTGTTGCCAAGAGCCAAATGGTGTTTTGGTTATTTTTTAAAAATTCTCAAAAAATGAGTTTATTTTGCTAAAATTCGAAACTTTGACCCCAATGCGCAACATCTAAACATTATCCTAGGACCTTCAAATTTTAACTCATGTATTTTATCACCATTTGGCATGTTTTTACAGGTGTTGCCAAGAAAAAAAAAAAAAAAATTCTATACAACCTACCGTACATGACTCCAGTGGAAGCGCCTGAATTGTTAAGTTACGGTAGATCCAATCAAAAATAAAGCCTTGGTCTATTCATTTTTTATATTTTAAATCCATGAATGTTGTCGGTGAATTTAGGCGTAAGTTTGAAGGGATCGGTATGAGAGCCGCAAACAGTAAAAGCTTTGATATATCAGCCAGAATTTCATTCATTTTTTGATAGTACTGAATTTTATCTAGAAGTTCAACACCTCTCCCTTTGTCGGGTCTGCACACGACAACGGAATTTTCTTTGTGGAAAGTAGAAAATAAAGATCGGGATAGGAGAAAAAATGGGAAAAAAACACTTCATGTTTGTTGTACAATGTGTAAATGCTATTAAAGTATCTTTCATTTTACTTCTTCCTTCGGCGAATGTGAAATCAGAGTGTAGTGGTTGAGAGTATGTTGGCTAAGCCCTCAAAACCCATGAAACGGTTGTAATAATTCTGTTTGAATATGGGTCGGCAGAATCCCTAGCCAAAGGACAATAGAAATTTGAGGCGTGGTTGCTGGATTCCAAGTGAGTAGTTAAAAATGACATTGTCTGGATTGCAGGAGGTTTGGTTTGAAGATGCTTCCAATGCAATTAGCTGACTGTTGTGGATGGATTTAGCTGACTGTTTTGGATAGATTTAATTGTCTCTAGCCGAACAGGCTTCCTACTTGCAAAACGCTCACTCATCCCCCCGCCTACATGTTGAGCAAAACAACTACCCCATTAGCATGAATGACTTCTCCATCATAGACTCCGCTAATCAAATCGAACTCACAACGTTAGAGTCCCTCTACATCCACAGAACAATACCCAACCTTAACCTAACTATCTCGACAGCACCGCTGAACACGGTGTCCACTTAGCTTCACACCCGCTGATTGTACAGGAGCTGACGTCCAGGCCCTTCCCCTACCGTGGTTCATTCGCTTATTAGACTCTCCCTCCTCTGACAACACATATGCTCCCCTAACTTTAGTAAAAAAGAAAACCCTTGTTACCTCGTAGGTGTAGCTTGAAATTTTAATTTTCTGTTAATCGGACACACTATCCTGAAACGTTGATTTTACAAATATTCGACTTTATATTTAGTAATTAAAATGAATTCTAATACTGACAAAGACCTCAAACAAAGATTAATTTCTTCATCGTAACATAGGGAATCTGTTGCAGAGCAAAGAATCTAAATTCACAATCATATATCTTCAGTAGGCGATATACATCATACCTTCGGACACCAAAAATAATTGAAAATTCATGATAATTGCTAGGAATATTAAGATTTTATGGAAAAAATCGATACATAGATACTATACGTAATGTAGTATACTACATGTACTGTACAAAAGGGCATGTCGTGATGTAAAGATAATAGTCCGGACCACAAAAAGGGAAAAAGAAGTTTCCGTTGCCGCTATGGCAAAACGCAACCCAAAAACATTCTATAAATATTTAAATGAAAGAAGATTGAAAAAAATAATCCATACGTCGGCTCGAAAAACCTGACGGTGCAATCACCACTGACCTAAGAGACAAAACCACAATCTTTAACGACTTTTTCACCTCTGTATTTACTATTGAAAATGTTGCGAATATCCATGAACCAGCACCGATGCAAGTTGCTCCTATAAACACATGTGTTTTCTCGGAGATTGAGATCCTTCAAGAAATAACCCACTTAAATGTACACAAATCCAGTGGCCCTGATAATCTTACTCCACGTGTTCTAAGTGAAATGGCTCCAGTGATCGTGAAGCCACAGCTCGAAATACTTATTCGGTCTCTAAGAACCGGAGGAATTCATCAGGATTGGAACTAGCTAACGTTATGAAGATACATAAGAAAGGAGATAAGAAAAACCGCAGCAACTATCGATCAATCAGTCTTACTTCGGTCGTCAGCAAAACCATCGAACGCCTATTGAAAAAGAGCATCACTGATTACCTGAGGATGCGGCCGCTTATATCCGACACTCGGCATGGCTTCTGAAATGGGAAAAGCTGCTTAACAAACCTACTGGACTTATTCTCATAAGTTACAGATATTAAAGATGAACAAAAGGGCGTAGACCTTGTGTATCTAGACTTCTAAAAGGTTTTTGACAAAGTCCCCTATCAACGGCTAATGAAAAAATTGGAAGACCATGGCATGGCCTACGGGTCGGCAGCAGCGAATAAAGCTTGAAGGAGAGACAAGCGCCTGGACGTACGTTTCATCAGGGCTTCCACAGGGTAGCGTGCTTGGCCCACTTCTGTTCTCAATTTACATCAATGATCTCGCTCTTAACATACGTAGTAAAATCAGTAAATTTGCGGATGATTCTAAACTATGTCATCCTTCTATTAAAAGAGCTGAGCTCCAACAAGACCTTGACCACCTCATAGAATGTAGCAGAACGTGGCAGATGAACTTCAATGTCCACATATGCTCAGTAATGCACATAGGGCTGGTGAAGCCTTCACCCCCATCGAAAATGAACGGGACGGTATTGGCTGCTGTCACCCAACAACGTGACTTGGGAATCACTATTACAAACAAACCACAACACAGTCAGCAAGTTGACATGAGTATGAAAACGGCTAGCAAAGTACTGGGATTCATCACCAGAAATTTTGAACACTAGTCCAAGGACATCATCGTTCCGTTGTGCAAGACGTTAGTGCGGCCACACTTAGAAGCTGTTGTTCAATTCTGGTCGCCACATCTGTGTAAAGATATAGATAAAATGGAAAGATTCCAACGCAGGGCAACGAAATTAATACCTCAGCTGCGAAATAAGCCGTATCAATGTCGCCTAAAAATACTGGGTCTGTTCTCTCTCGAGCAAAGATGTCGCAGGGGGCAACTAATAGAAACATTCAAGCATTAGACTGGCTTCAACGACGTACCTACAACGGGCTCTTTGAAAAAGACCTCAATGATCGCTTGCAAAATAACGGTAAAACACTCAGGCATAACGCTCGAAGAACGACCTTAAGTCAGCAATTCTTTCCGTATTCATAGTCAGCATTTGGAATAGACTCTTTTCCGATGTTGTTAGTGCAGAGTCAGTCAACACGTTTAAAAATTGTCATGACATATATTGGGAGAGACATCCTCCACAGCAAAGAACTCCTCCAGGAGTCGCAAACTCTTAACGGCCAAAGCTTCCGAGGCCACCTTAATCCGTCTTCTTCTCTCTCCCGCTCTAACTACACAGTTTGACATCTTTCAGCTCCGCATGTCAGCGGCTCTTGATCGTGCTGACGTGCATTCATGACCATTTCTTCGGCAGGGAAACTTCCCCCCTCTCTTCTCTTTTCTCCTGTCCTCTATATTTTACTAACATAATGGCAATAGCTCATAGAGAGCCGAGACGTAAATTCCGGTATCTTTTTTGGATATGAGCCTATTGGTTCGTCTACTGCCACTTGTCTAATCTAATCTAATGTCACATACAATTGAGTTTTTTCCAACAACGGATTTGAAGCAATAATCTCAGAAACTGATGTATGTAGAGCTTTCGGTAGAGCTCATCCCTATCGCCACAAATCAAGAAAACTTAAGGAAATCTCAGTAATACTGAAAAATCTGATAAAACCACAGTAATACTACAGAATAAAACCATGCACTTTAGTAGCCATGAACCAAAAATGCTTAATTAACCATGAGATAAAGATACCAGGACAGCAGTTAAAAAGACATCAAAATCACATTTGGTGCTGATGCAACCCTTCATCTCTGGAACCATCTGCAGTTGTACCATGTCATTTCACATTACTACCTAGGAATACTACGCCACCCTGAGGTTGCCCACTATACATTTCTTCATGGTTGCTTAAGTTACATCACTTAATGGTGGCCTAAGTTGAATCACTCTCATATTTGCGCAAGTTGATTCATTCCATGGCAGTCTAAGTTGAATGACATCATGGTTGTTCCCTACACTACATCACGTCATGGTTGTGTAGAGTATTGGAGTGGAAAATTCTACAAACCAATCACTGTTCAAAATTTGAATTGTATAGATAGGGAATCCCAGACGGATGAAGCATTCGATAGAAATTTGAACTATTTAAACCTTGAGATGAGTACGAGAGTGGGTGATATGGGAGAGCTTATGGAAATGGTAACCTCTATACAGTTAATGAAAGAAACTCCTATTGTAATATCCAAGTCAATTTAAATACTAAAGGCTAGAAAATTCCATTTTAAATAATACTTTCAGCAAAAGAAAATCTTTATATACATAAAAAAAATAAGGAAAAAACATACTTATCCATGAAATGTGGCTAGTGAAAACCGTAAAGTGTTAAAGAAAATTCATTGAAAAGTTTAGAAAAGTGGTTAAAATAAGTGAGAGAAATCCGTAGAGTATGTCTGAGGAGCTATAAATAAAGTGTTTTAATATAACTAAACAAAAAAAAAAAAACGTACATAAATACATTACAATGGGGAAAAAAGACTCATAATGTATGTTTTAATGCCAGGAAAAATTGAAATACAACCAAGCGTTGAGAGACGAAACATGTCCTCACGGGCTCATATTAAAGTTTAGAATTTAAGTGGTAGCTATATGAATACATATATGTAATACAAAATCACTAACTGTTATAAAAACGTGGGGTTTTAATTACCTTCAAAATCTTATTTTTCAACAAAAAATTCAATTTACTTAGAGAAGGGTGATGTATCTCTTGAGATGTGGGTTAGTGGAGGGCTCTAAACTTCCATCAGTGATGGAAAACTCCCACAATAAACCCAAGCATATGAATAAACAAAAAAACATATAAATATTAAATATTTTATTAGGAAATCAATAAAAAATGAATCTTCAGTTTAAAAAAAAAATAAAAAATCAATAAAAATGAATCATCAGTTCCTGAAACGTATCTCTTAGCAAAAAAAAAAAAATACTTTCCCAAGAAAGACCTGGATGATCTATATCATGAGGGTGATTTGGGCAATGTGAGAGCTAAGCCTCATGTTACTAATAACAAAAAATCGTAAGATACGACGTAACTCCTCAATAATACCCTAAAATCCGTAGATATATAAAATGTTTACCAATGAAACAAACTCCAATTAGTTAAAACCATATCTCTTTACATAAATAATCATTGTTCGCAGGGGAGAGACCTATACACAATATTCTCCATGTTAGTGCTAGGACTCATGTTACTATAAACAAATAAAAAAAATTCTAGAGATATAATTTAGTTCATTCAAACAGTAAAAATCCATATCAGTATGAAAGTTCCATTTCAAAATAGCTTTGTTAAAGAAGATAATAAAATTCAACTAATGAAAATGATGAGAGGATTGGAATTCTCCGACCATGAGTGCCTCAGACTGTAATAGTTCCATTTGTGCGTAGGATACTACCATTTCATAGAAAAACTAACAAAAATAATAAAAACAAAATTAGTTCGTATCTCATATCAATATAAACAATGAAATTCAAATAAACATTCAAATTTCGTATATCACCAAGGTTTGACCCTCCGAATGTCATCACACGCATTTGGCCCTTCGTATGCCGCTCAGATGGACCTTCCATATTCCAAGCCGAGTTTTACCCTTTATAGACCTTCCGGGTTTGACCTATCATACAAAAATCATTGGTAAATAGTAATAAAGTATTATTAATAGGTCAAAAGAAGCTTGCAATAGGATATTGATATGCAACTGGCCCTCCGAATATCACTCACACGCATTGCCCGTCGTATACCACTCGTTGGACTTTCCGTATACTAAGCCGAGTTTGACCCTCTGTATGCCTCTCGGGGTTTGACCCTCCTTACATAAATAATTGATAAATAAAAGTAAAGTGTTAACTAATAAAATGTCAAGAACAGCTTGCAATAGGATAATGATATGCAATTGACCTCCGGAAGTTTGCAATAAGATCAGCGGGAGGGGTGAAGTAGGGTGGCGAAGCGCGCGAGGGTAGCACGGTGGCCTGGCGGCGCGAGGGTAGGGTACGGCTGCAGTCGACCACAAAGTGTGCATCTCGCGGCTTTACTCACTACTTAAAAAGATTGTGCTCGTGCTGATTCTGGGAGAGCCATACAAGAGTATATGGCTTCCCTGGTCTTAACCATATCTGCTTCAAAGCGGTACACAATTGTACCACACTACTATTTTTCGTTCACAGTTCTGCTCCCAGTGATATTCAGCACCCAAAATTTAGTGACTTTTTTCAATTGAACATGACTTTCAATAAAATTCTAATATACCTGCACATTACAGCCAAAATTATAGATAAATATAAATATTTCAGAAAATTAGATGATAAAATTTCCGTATAGATTTTCTTTTGATACAAAAAGACCTTTCAAAATTATCACTAAAAGAAAACAACAAGGATAGAAATGAAAAACAGAAGCGATTATATTTATACGTTCAGCGTGTGAAGCTATGAAAATTGCGGCAGATGTGCTGCCAGAGTATTCACCCTGTACTGTCCGAAGATATTTTCTTTTATTTGAGTTTAATTTACATTTAAACTACTCTGAGACATTAGGTTTTTAATTAAATAGGCGAAAGATAGTTGAATAAATAACTTTTGAGACTATGAAGAAAAACTATCATATTGATAAAGTTATGAGCATTTTAAGTGGGCGGTACAAATTTGTACCGCCTTGGCGCTCAAGCGGCTGAAAAAATGGTAACGGATAGGGTTAAAAGACACAAGCTTGATGGTGTGATCGCCAATTTCTCCTGATCTGAATCCAATTGAAAATTTTTAGGCCAACAGCAGGAAAATCTCTGCTGATGGTAGGCAATTCATTTCGAAGCGAGAATTGTTGCATGCCTTAAGGACTGGCTCTAGGTCTGTGGATGCTACAAAAACTGAAAATTAACTAAATTAACTGCACTCATGCCGTGTGGAAAGCTTGCGTACAAGCGCCAGTTATAAACAAAATTTCACCTTCTCCAATGAAAAGACAGTTTCTCTGCTTGCCCTCATCACAGTGAGAGTTTGAATTGAGGAATTTTTTCTCCCTATTTTGGTACAAATANAATTAACTGCACTCATGCCGTGTGGAAAGCTTGAGTACAAGCGCCAGTTATAAACAAAATTTCACCTTCTCCAATGAAAAGACAGTTTCTCTGCTTGCCCTCATCACAGTGAGAGTTTGAATTGAGGAATTGTTTTCCCTATTTTTGTACATATACAAGCACGAGACAATTGCAGTTAGAATTCAAAGAGAGTTGGGCTAATTACGGTTGACCTGCATATCCCTGGCGTTTTCATCAAGCTTTATCAGAGCAGTATTAAGGCTGCGTTCTATTGGGCGTAGAAATTGTGCTTTCGAGGCTTGACTTATCCCAAACGTCAAACTAGCGATTTGGCTTGGCTTATTCAAATCGTGTTGCAAATGCTAGAAGCAACACATGTTGAGCCTGCTGAAAATTCTATTTCTTGACGCAAGAGTGAGCTTCTGGAAGTGGCAGGGGTAACTGATTCACAGTCAGCACCAGAGACACAATTTATTGGGCCGAAGCCAGCGAACTTGCGTGATATTTGGAACAAGTCAAGCCTCAGAGGCTTGAATTTGATGCCCAATCGAACATGTCCTAATGCAGGCAGTCAGTACAAGGGTTGAAAGCAGGTCACCCATAATGGCTTGTCGTAATTTTAAGCTATATTTGAAAAGGGTAGCATGGCTTTAAAAACAATATTTTACTTACTTTCTCTTACTCACTACGAATTGACTTTAAATCATTTACCGAGTTACAGTGCTAAATTCTTGCTGGAGCTTTTAAGCAACGCACATGTACGGCAATTTGACGCCATTTCGAAGTGTCACACTACACTAGCTTGATATGTTCAGTCCCTGCTGTTTGAATGTTTGTAATCGTACCTAGCGATGGCATAGCGTAGTGTGCAAATTTGTGATTTTGTTTTGCTGTCCACTAAAGCACTATGTCCACTAATGTGCTTCGAAAGTAACTCCAGTCGGCGATGAATAAACAACACGTTTTGAAGCTGAGATATCTGATGCGGAGGTTACCCGGCCAGCGCATCACCCTTAAATTTCAGCCTGCCTGGATAATTTACGTACATCACATTCACTAGCTGTTTGTATGATAACATGAGCTATGCCATCGTAATGTTTCTGAAATTAGACTACTAGTGGCAACAAATCGTCATGACAGATTCGAACATTAGAAACTTAGTACACCGACAAGATGCAGAAAAAAATACAGGAGTCGGAATTGCGTTTTCACAGTTCTTGAGTAGACTAATGAGTTTCACTTGCCATTTGTGTAGTGAGCCCTGACGAGGCACTGCCTGTGAGGATGCCGTCACCGTCTTATGGCGTGAAACCTCTTGCAAGGTCGGGGCCTGAGCTGTCGAAGGTTGCCACCTCACCCCCGAGGGGTGAACTAGGACCCCTACTCCTAACAGCTGGCAGTAACCTGAAATGCCAATCATAACAGCTTTAGACAAACACTGTTATTATAATTCTTACTTCGCTCGCTTTTTATTTATAAACTAGACGACACGTGACCCGTTGGGTCGTCATCACGATCGTCTTTGCTTTAGCACTAAAGGAGGCGTTATTTAGCTGGTCATAAAACACACGCTATTCGGCCGTCCTCTCATGCCCGTCAAGGAGCTGCCCATACGGCTCACTGTCAACAGATTCTATGCTTGTCTAACGAGTATTCAACAGACAGTCAGAGAGCAAATTCGATTTATATGTTACGTATTCCAGTTGTATTTTCCAGAGCAACTTTTAAATTATCGAGCTCGTTCTTGCAACCAAGGGGCAGGTTCTACGTGCGTATCACAGATACAATCGAATTAAAGAGCTAATCCATGCCCCAGGATAGGCCATACCCCAGAGTAGATCCATCGAATTTCTTCCCTATCTAAAGTGAAGAAGATGTCTCAAACAAGATCACAAGTAAACATGCAAGACACACATAAACAAGCAAGACACAAATAAGCAAGACACTAGCAAGACCGGTTCACAGACTTTTAGTATAATATAGATATAGCGGAAGAAAACTGGTAAACGGCAAAAACTACGTCATTCACTGATGGTATTTAAATACCTAGCAATGTGTAAAAAAAATTATTTTTGCGGTGATCTTTTCACTACATTTTTCTGCTGGAACGACATAGAAATACTGCGGGGGAACTGTGTATTCGCACACACAATTATTTACTACTACAATTATTTATACGTTGCTCAGTTTCGAATCTTTCTCTTATTTTCCATTGAGTTCCGATTCTCAATGGTTCCGATTTGGAATCGGTATCAGTTCATAGATGACTTAAGCCGAGATACGATGAGGCGTATTTGAGACGCTATAGGCGCTGCCCGATCGCCTTGCATGTTTTTAAGCCTGTATCGTCGATCTCGTTCCGAAGAAAATACTTCCAGCAACAGGCGAAGAGTTTGCGCTTCGCCGCGCTTGCACGAAGGCACGGAATATCCGTTAAATGAAGCCGTTATCACGCGCACAGCAGCATCTGATCCAAGAACGTGAAGCGCTTCAGTGTTGCGACTCGTTTGTAGCGGGCTTAACGTAGCCCGTCTATCCTAAGTCACCTCGTACAACCTATCTAGGCACTCTAATATTCCCGGTGGATCTCGAAAATGTTTTACTAGTATGATAGATATATCGATAACATGGAAATAGGCAAACGCAGAGCAACGAAATTGATACCTCAGCTGAGAACGTCGTCTAAAAGAACTAGGTCTGATCTCTCTCGAGCAAAGACGACTCAGGAGGCAACTAATAGAAACATTCAAGTACTTGAATGGCTTCAACGACGTACCTATAACGGGACTGCAATGATCGCTTGCAAAACAACGGTCAAAAACTCAATCATAAAGCTCGAAGAAAAACGTTAAGTCAAAAGTTCTTTCCCTATTTCATAGTCAGCATTTAGAATAGGCTAGACTCTCTTCCGACGTTGTTGGTGCGGAGTCGGTCAACTCGTTTAAAAATCGTCTTGACATACATTGGGAGAGACATCCTCCACAGCTAAGAACTCCTCCTCCGCGAGTCGCAAGCGCTTAATGGCCAAAGCTTCCCAGGCCATTTTAAGCTAACTTCTTCTCACTTCGGCTCCATCTATATATTTAAGCTCCCCATGTCAGCGGCTATCGATCATGCTTGCGTGCATTCATGGCCATCTCTTTGGCAGAGATTTTCTCCCCTTTTTCAGTTTTTTTTTTCTCTTTTATCTTTCTTTTTTTCTCCTCTCGTTTCCTACTAACATAATGGCAAAAGCTCATAGAGTGCCGGGGTGTAAGCTCCGGAGTCTCTTTGGGAATGGGTCTCATGGTTCGTCTACTGCCGCCTATATAATCTAATCTAAGGGATTCGCACTTGCACATCATGACAGACATGAAGACAGCAAAAAACATAGTAGTCTCACTTTCGGAGGTACTACTCTCATTACTCTTCTTTTATTTGTATACGTCTTCGCTACGATGTGTTTCTCATCGTCTGAACACAATATTATTTAGCTTTTCACATTCTGAACATTGCCATTTTTCATCGATACATCTGATGATTGCAGTTCTATAGCGTAACCCGGGTTCTTTAATACCCCATTATTTTCTGTTCATCATATTTTATTCGATAGCTTCACCATATTTTACAACAGACTCTGCCCATTTTTTCAATAGTTGCTTTATGTCGCCGAATTCCCTTTTTCTGTGAGTCTACTTGTATTCTTTAAACGTCACACTTTCACTTTAAAAATCCTTTAGATGCAGTTCAGGAAAGCT
>LQNS02278143.1:7035522-7047144 GCA_001587735.2 Parhyale hawaiensis | reverse complement strand
TGAAAGGATTGTGCAAGAAATGTGGGATAAAGAAAACTAGTTTCATCTCTGAGGAAACTGCGAAGAAAGGTGGCTTCTTAATCACCATTCCCACTCTTTTGGCTGGATTAGCCGCTGCAGGTTCTATAGCGGGAGGATGCAAGTGCAATTGCTAGTTCAGTGAATAAAAAAAAAGGCTGACGATAAGTTATTACAGGAAACAAAGAGACACAATAAAAGCCATGGAAAATGGAAAAAAACTAAAGGATCTGGTCTGTTTTTTTTTTTTTTTTTAAACCGTCAAAAAAGGGAACAGGACTTTTTTTTAAACCTTACATGAAATAGAGCTGCCTAATAAAGCTCTAAGTCAATACGATTTAATAAACTTTCCTCAGAAACTTAAAATTCCTCATTTCAGAGGAGTGTTTATGCGAGATACTTTACCAAACGCAGGAGAAAAGACGAATGTGGCATTCTAAATTTAGATACAGTTAACGGTTCCGGAACTCATTGGACTTGTTGGTATAAAAAGGATCAGATGTGTTATTATTTTGATCGTTTGATAGAAAATTCTATAAAAACCGATCTATTATGGTCAACATATGAAATTCAACAGATGGGAGACATCATATGCGGTTATTTATGTCTCATAGTTTTAAACGAATTAGTGAAAGAAAATAGAAGATTCGATCTCATTTTGATGAAGTTGAAAAGAAACAACTATTTATTCTTATAAAAATTTGGTACTGATTTACAAAATAAATCTACACTTTCAATAAGAGGTCCACCATGCATTGGCTTCAGGTACTTAGATGCTGGAGGTACTTATGACATAAACTTTAAATGACTTGCTAATGTAAATGAACCATTGGAAGACTTTGCTGCCAGCACTAAAAATTATGTTGACGAACATTTAACGACATTAAAACAAGCAATGGTTGATGGAGATGCTACTGTGAAAACGGATTCATTTCGTGTAATTTTTGAATTAAAAGAAGGGATCGATGAAAGTGCAAAAACGACAAGAACGATGCTTGATACGTTGAATGAAGCATTAAATTTTAGAAATAATCGTGCGCATTGAAGGTGAGTTGAAAGAAATCAGAGACACTTTCGTCAGAGAAGAATACTTCAGTTCAGTAATTAATGAAAGACTTGAAATTGTTAGCAGTCAATTACAATCACTGAGAACAAAACTCTCATCTGATATAGCTAAAGGGATTGACAAGCTAGAAGTACAAGTCGATCTCATTCACGGTTTAACTAGTGACCTAATAATTAATACAGCTGAAATAGAGACGCTTAAAAGTAATATGCAATTAATCCAGGGTGGAAGACGAATGTTAGATGATCGAATTGCAGCCGTTGGTGACACCTTTGGTGAAAAATTTGAAAAAAATTGGAAGAAAGAATTAATCAACTCGTAGCAAACCGAATTAATTACATGATTTCAGAATAATTTATTTATCTCCGAGGAAATTATTTCCTAATCTTATAAAAATGACTGGTGTATATATTTTTAGTTCTGGAATAAATAAAAACACTTCTACTCCATCTACAAGAGGTCCTCCTGGAATTGGTTTCAAGTACCTCGATGGTGAGGGAAATCTTGATTTGAGTAATCGAAGGCTTGCAAACATTTAATACCCCGTCGAGGAAAATGATGCCGCAAGTGAAGCTTACGTCGATGAATCTGTAGGAAACTTGAAATTTCATGTTAGAAATGATATACAAACGATGGCGGATATAATCACTGAAAATCACCAGTCGATAGTTGACACGTTAGACAAACGAGTAGAGGAAGATATTAAAAGTAGAGTTACCGAAATTGATATTTACATTCTACTAATTTCGAAAAAAACTAACAAAGAGATAGATTATGTAAGAGAAGCAGTGAACGAAGATACAAACTTTTTTGGAGATCAAATTACAGAGCTTAACAGTGGAACGAATGAATTAAAGTCTGTGGGAGAAACTGTTGAAGACTTACAATCTAAATTTATAGCACTTGAAAGAGTCTAGTCTCCTAGATTTTCAATCCTATGTAGGAAGGTTTAGAGAGCATATAAATAAAATTGATCAGGATGTATTACTAATCAGAAGTGCAAAAGAAGCTATTACAAGCAGAGTGGAAGCCTTAGAAAAATGAAAGAAAACACTATTTATCAGGTAATTGACATTCAAAAAATTATTCATTCGTTATACCTTGTTTATTAACGATATGGACTAGAAAAATTTCTATACATAATCAAATTGCAGAAGCTACCAAAAAGTTATCGAAAATGTAACGTCATTTACGATGGATCTAAATTAAAGTTTAAAAAAGCGAGTTTCTTTGATCGTAATTGCTTATCGAGACTACCAATTAAAAGAAATTATCCTTATATAAATGGAACAATACGTAAATGAATTGCAACACCAATTAAACATTGAGAACATGAAACTTCAGTCAATTATATCATAGTTATCCCCCGTAGCTGTTTTCTATTATATATCTCTGAAGAAAATTTTTCCTTTTTGAGGTTGTGTCGCGATTGTCTTGAAAATATAGTAGTAGACAGACCACGCAGTAGACTCTAATCACATGTCATAGCGAATCAATGAACTACCCGTAGAGTGTAGACGGAAGATCGAGGTGGCGAAAGAGAGTTTTGGCAGAGCTCTGTTTCACCAAAGTTTTATCGCTGATAAGATGGTCATTGTCGGGAGGGCGTAGATTTTGCTAGATGCTTGTGATTGGTGTCTAATGCGTGGTCTGTCTACTATTTATACCAGTTAGTGGTTCAAATGATCATTCATAACGAAAACGAGAGAAAATGTGGCGAAACTCACTTCCAGGCTATGGGCCTAGAAAATATTCTGAGGAGTTCAGAACTGTCTTTGTTTTTGTTCTAGCACAAATACCAAATGTCAATGAATTATACTATTTCGAAGGGAAGCGACAGAAATTCTTGAAACTGAGAATAATATAGTGGACGGATTAGTAATGACCAAAATAATGGAAACATGTTGTTGCTATTATAATGTATACATGACACTTAAGGCGAAACCATCCATGAGGCTTATTGCCCACAGAGGCAATTGTCTGAAACCAATAGAAACACCATAGTCACTTGTAACTTAATACACCTCTTTGTCATGAAAATTTGATACTCCACAGTTTCAATGGTTAGATTTCAGACTGAGTACTTCTCTTAATTTTTCAATTCTTTTTCTCAGGCATTTGCGTAGTCTATATCTAGACAATTAACAAGCCCCCAAATATTGGAAACAAAATTTAAATTACCATTGGCCATCAATTGACAGAACAACTGAATTCTAGCAGTTTGTAAAACAACTTTATGAAAAATGCGGAAAAGGAGCCACATAAGCAGTTTTCTTGGTAATGTGAAACTCTAGGTGAAATTGTCATAATATGTACCGCATTTACCATGTCATAACAAATACGTTCTCCTTGAAAAACGTCTCCACCATCATTCTGCCTTATAAGATGAGGAGATTTAAGTGTCGTAAGGGTGGTTGACAACCCTCAAACAGCTCAGTGGTTTTCCATATTTATTTGTAAACAATGTAAAGTTCCTGTCTTGCATAGTGTGACTTATGATACAGGAAATATGGCAGTAGCTACTTGCGTCATTCCGGAATCGGGCACCCATTGGGGCTCACAGTTTGTAGTAAAATGCTACGATACCATTAGCCGAGCTGTTCTGCGCTCTTACTCTTAGGAAGTGGAGCGTAGTTGGCCACAAAATTTCGGAGGTGTCATTCACCATTTCCAAAAAATGTCAAAATTCAGAACTTAGCAATATTGGCTAAAAATAGCGTGCAGCCAGAACGCTAAATACGTTCACTTTCAAATCTCACGAGCAGTCTATAGGTTTTCTATAACCCAGGGTACAAAAATTGTTATGTTTCAATTAGAATAATGTTATGATGTAACATTAGCTAATGTTATCCCAATGTTGAGAGAATATTATTTTTTACGCAGTGATTTTTTTTTGTTAAAATAACAGTATTCGGAAACATTAAAATAATATTGTTGTATAATGATAGATGTTACTATGAAATAATAAACTAATATTGAAACAATGTTTCTAATGTCGTTTTAGTATTAATGAAATATTACCATCTAATAAATGTGAAATTATGGTTATTCTGTAATATTACGACAATATTGAAATAATGCTCCATAACATTGTAATGATATTAATTTAACACTATGATGTTGATATGTTAATTCATTACTATTTACTAAAATTGAATATTACTGCATCACATAAGACATTTAGATAGAATATTAAAACGATATTAAAACAATGTTTCTAATGTTATTTTAGTATTTATAAAGTATTGCCTCCTAATAACTTTGAAATTATGGTCATTCCATAATATTACAATATTACAGTAATATTGCGCCCTCGGTATTTCCAGGGTCTACCATAGTCTGGCGCTTAAGCAGGGATTCCCCAAGCTAGCCAAAGCAGCTAGCCGCTACGGCCGTCAGCTACAGGCCGCTTAGCACAAGCCGGACGGCCTGCGCGTATTACCGGGACCGTCTGCAGAGACATCATATTGCTCCGGCTCGTCAGAGGGCGCCGATTCACGCAAGTCGGGCAGCCGCGAGAGGTATACGGGACCGTCCGCTCTCAGAGAACCCTGACAGTTTGCTGGCTGCGAGCTGCTTCCGATAGTTTTTAACTTGGGCCACAGGGTCAATTTATTAGTATTTATCATGAAAATTCGACTTGCCCTACATTTCCAACATTTTTTACGTTTCTGGTATGTATGCTTCTTTCTTGTGTTTAGTATCATCTATTGGTCATTTCACGTTTGACTTCTAAGGTGAAGTTTTTGTTTAGTTCTGTTCAATACCTCTGTACTACATGTATGAATTAGTTGGCTTCTGGCATGACGACACTGCAATGTCACAATGAATCCTTTGAGTTATGAATGTCTTGCCATGAAAAAATACAATACTATGCAGACTTAGGTCCCACAGAGCCGACAGTCTAGTCATATATATCAAATCTAACACTCGGTGCAAACTTTCTTATTTTCACAATTGATTAAGATGCAAGATTTTATTATTTAGAAACCATTAAGCGACCTTTAAACTTAGAGAATAAAATGAAATTGTCTCGAAGCATTATATCCAGAAAACTCCTGTTTTCCATTGAAACGACTAAATCCCGATTATCACTCCCTGTACTGTAGTTTATACAGAAAATTTTGCCTAGGTAGAGTTTTTTTTGGTCTCGTTAAACTACCGGATGCATAGCATCTTGCGTTACTTGTACAGGCACACGCTCACGGAAAAACAATCCGTTTGTAGTGAAAGTACGGAGGGAATATACAGTCCATCATTTCAACTGAATACAAAAATTGTCTGGAGATTTTACTGCCAGACATTTTTCTATAAATTTAATTTTTTATAGTGTATATAAAAATGTACTGAGTGAAGCCGCGAGATGCACACTGTGTGGTTGACTGCAGCCGTACCCTACCCTCGCGCCGCCGGGCCACCGTGCTGCCCTCGCGCGCTCCCCCACCCTACCTCACGCCTCCCGCTGACCTTATTGCAAACTTCCGGAGGCCAATTGCATATCATTATCCTATTGCAAGCTGTTCTTGACCTTTTATTAATTAACACTTTACTTTTATTTATCAATAATTTATGTATGGAGGGTCAAACCCCGGGAGGCATACAGAGGGTCAAACTCGGCTTAGTATACGGAAAGTCTAACGAGTGGCATACGAAGGGTCAATGCGTGTGAGTGATATTCGGAGAGCCAGTTGCATATCATTACCCTATCGCAAGCTTCTTTTGACGTTTCATTAATACTTTATTACTATTTACCAATGATTTGTGTATGATAGGTCAAACCCGGAAGGTCTACAAAGGGTAAAACTCGGCTTGGTATATGGAAGGTCCATCTGAGTGGCATACGAAGGGCCAAATGCGTGTGATGATATTCGGAGGGTCAAACCTTGGTGATATACGAAATTTGAATGTTTATCTGAATTTCATTGTTTATATTGTTATGAGATACGTACTAATTTTGATTTTTTCATTATTAGTTTTTCTATGATATGGTAGTATCCTACGCACAAATGGAACTATTAAAGTCTGAGGCACTCATGGTCGGAGAATTCCAATCCTCTCATCATTTTAATTAGTTGAATTTTATTATCTTCTTTACCAAAACTATTTGAAGTGGAACTTTTATATTGATATGGATTTTTAGTGTTTGAATAAACTGAATTATATCTCTACAATTTTTTTTTTTTGTTTATAGTAACATGAGTCTTAGCACTAACATGGAGAATATTGTATACAGGTCTCTCCCATGCGAAAAATGATTATTTATGTTAAAAGATATGGATTTGACTAATTGAAGTTTAATAGTTTTATTGGTAAAATTTTTTTTATTTCTACGGATTTTAGGATATTACTGAGGAGTTACGTTGTATCTTACGATTTTTGTTGTTAGTAACATGAGGCTTAGCTCTCACATTGCCCAAATCACCTGCAGGCATTTCTTGGGAAAGTAAATGTTTTTTTTTTTTTGTTATGAGATACGTTTTAGGAACTGAAGTTTCATTTATTATTGATTCCTTAAGTTTTTTTTTTTGAACTGAAGATTTAATTTTTTATGGATTTCTTGATAAAATATTTAGTATTTATATGTTATTTTATTTATTCATTTGTTTGGCTTTATTGTGGGAGTTTTCCTTCATTGACAGAAGTTTACAGCCCTCCACTAACCCACATCTCGAAAGATACATCACCCCTCTAGGGAAATTGAACTTTTTGTTGAAAAATAAGATTTTGTAGGTAATTAAATCCCCAAGTATTTATAACAGTTATTGGTTTTGTATTACATATATATTCATATAGCTACCACTTAAATTTTAATAAGTGCCCGTGAGGACATGTTTCGTCTCTCAACGCTTGGTCGCATTTCAATTTTTCCTGTCATTTAAACATACATTATTAGTCTTGTTTCCCCATTGTTACGTATTTATGTACATTTTTAATTGTTTAGTTATATTAAAACACTGTATTTATAGCTCCTTAGACATACTCTACGGATTTTTCTCATTTACTTTAACCACTTTTCTAAACTTATCAATGAATTTTTTTTAACACTCTACGGTTTTCACTAGCAACAGTTCATGGATAGGTATGTTTTTTTCCTTATATTTTATGTATATAATGATTTTTTTGCTATAAGTATTATTTTAAATGGAACTTTTGTAACATTTAGTTTCTAAATTGACTTAGATATTACAATAGGAGTTTCTTTCATTAACAGTATAGAGGTTACCATTTCCATAAGCTCTCCCATACCACCCACTCTCGTACTCAGTCAAACATTCCATCGAATGCTTCATCCGTCTGGGATTCCCTATCTATACAATTCAAATTTTGAACAGTGATTGGTTTGTAGAATTTTCCACTCCAATACTCTGCACGATAGAAACCGGTCCCAAACAACATCTGTTGTTCCATAAATTTCGACGCACAGCTCCAGTGCTCACATCTAACTCTCGTTTACACATGTTCATACAGTCCCCAAGATTAGAGATAAATGTGACACGATAGTTCAGTCCAGACCTGTTGAAATTGGTTGAACGACTTACGTCAATAGCAACAGCAGCCTCTATTCAAAACCGGTCCTGGCGAGTTCCAGTTAGCGAGCTAAAGAAACACTGATCCTCTCGGACGTTTTTTTTTCAGTATTCGATACAGGCAACTTTTGCGTAAACTCTAATCAAGCAGGTTTCACATGCCAGCTTTTTTAATGCCCGTTCATAGCGATACATCACATTACGCCAGAATTAGTGTTTAATGCTTGCTTGAGTTGCATGCATATATATGTATATTTTTTTTCAATGGTATTAACAATTAAATTGTATATTATGCAAAAATATTACATGTTGAGTTGAATTCTCTGAAAATTTCCAAATATTTTTTGCATTTATGAGAATTTTTAGGAAAAAAAATTATGTATAGCATACCATGCAAAATATTCTACGAATCCCATATTACCATCATATTATTGATCCAACAATAAAGTGTAAACTGTGAAATAATATACTCTATATTTTGATTTTTTCGTATATATGTATATATTTTGCCTATTTAACTCAAATATTCCATTATTATATTGAAATGTTACTCAGTTTCCCGATATCATGTTACCATCCAAATTTTCTACACATCCTACTAACCCACTCACAGACGTTTTACTTTTTTATTTTACTATTGACTTATGCAATATTGCTTATAGTTGCTCTTATACCCTGCTCCCCATAACTCTGCAGTTCTCACCACCCAATCCTCTTAAAACATCCTCCTAGTTCGAGCTATTTTGACTCTAAGACGGAAAACTCAATGATCGGTTTCCCCTTCAAATATACCTCAGCTTCTTATAAAATTACTATTGATAAAATCAATCTTATTGGTTCCGCTTAACATTCTCATCCAACATCTACATCTGCTCAATATCGGAAACTTATCTCCACATGGCCCAGCCTACTGCCTGGCGGCGAAACCGGTTTTGGAATTCGCTGACAGCATGCTAGTCCCTCACTGGAGCAGCACTGCCTTAGCACCGTTTCGAATGCAGTGTGGAACTCGAAATTTCATGATGTAAATTCACAATTTGTTATGGAAATTCGTTATGTTATTAACTCATCCATATTTTTATTGAATTTCCGCGTTTAATGAGCAAAGTGAATCTCAATCCAAGAATTTTCTCTATAAATTGTTGTTCTTCTGTTCTTTTCCTCCCAACTATTATCAAGTCATATTCATATTTCCAATCGGTCCCACTGAGTGAGAGATTCTATTGCTCACAATCACCTAGAAATAAACTGCATGCATTGTTTTGTCACAGCACAACAATAGTTTTTTCTCAAATTATACGCGTACGGTACCCATTCTTTCATCATTTTTTTCTAGTTTTGTTTAAATTTTCATCAGATAAGAGATTACTTCATATTTTCCAACAATTTTCAACATTGTCATTAAAAGCGCACCTCAAATTGAGTTTTAACATATTTCCCCCAACCAAGGAAGTCAGCAAACTCGCATAGCTTGAAAGAAATTTTCGCTACCCTCACTTACCGGGTGTGAAAATTACCTTTTCACATTAAATCCTACATTTAGCCGATCAGTTGCGTATATAGGCAGATTCATTATTCTATAGGATTGAAAAATCAATTTCAATCAACTATAGTAGATGTTTCCATTCCATATAACAGAATCCTTACAGGATCCCATTCAGAGAAAATAAACACGCATATTATAAATCCTTCCTATCGCCTGCATCTTGTGTTAGCTTCACGTATAAGACAGAACAGATCAAATTTTTTTCGATATTTGATATTTCATAGAAGAGTTTAGCTGCTTATACCCACTCCCACGTAACCCTTGCTTCCAACCTGTTGCTAAAACTGGTTTGCTATTTACTGACAGCGTGCGAATCTCTCTCTGATTAGATGAGTCATAGCAGTTGCACATAATCAACACAAGCGGGAATTATAATCAAGTATTTATCTCCTACAATATCAATCATTAACTCTCCCACGCAGCATCCAGGGAGGGATCCTTCCCAATACCATCCACATAGCTTAGCGAAAATACATGCAACCTCAGTGAAATGCAGGCGTGTCCATTTTCTTAAGTATCCGCAAGCTGCTGCAGGTTCCATCTCCATCCGTGACAATAGCTATCCCCACATAACACGCACCTTCATACATCTTATCCCACTAACGTCAGCAAAACATTCAAATTTTACGAGCACTCCCAGTAGGGAAGCAGTATAATACCGATTCATACACACCTCTCGCGCCAATATTCCATTAAAAGTCTATAAGAATTGATATTAAACAGTTGCTTTTGGGAATGAAGTGTGTACTACCGCTCTATTCGAAAGAAATTTTCCCCACCCACTCCTACCGATTACTGAAAATTACTTTTCCTCTTAATTCATACAATTAATTGATCAGTTGCACACATACGCTGGAATATTCACCATTGATTACAGATTTCTCAAGTTCATATACATTCACTCAGCATTTTTATAAAATTTTTCCTCATACTAATCATTACCTTTCAATGACACAACCCTTCATCACAACAGTAATATATATATATATATATTGTTTATACATTTACATGTAACATTCGAGTTTTTGTATAGTTATTTATTACTACCATCATATGTGTAACTCATTTATCTTCGAAGTCCCTACCAATTACAATGCAAACACCTTTATGGTATCACCCACCATTGATTTCCTGTTGTATCATATCCCTCTGAAGTTGCGAAGTCACGCTTTCCTCTCATATTTACGTAAAGATATGAGATATCATGTGCTATTAACGATATTATCATACATCAATATTGACTATGAACAAAATATTCTATTATTATCATTAAACTCTTCCATGATACTGCTAGTTCAGAAGAAGCAGCTTACGAGAAATTTTACGTTTGTAACAATTCAGATAATAGCCTAAAATTTTACTCGATAGGAAACACCGTGAGTATAGTCTCACCCAATATCATTACCTATGAAGTATCCAACAATATGTTAGAAATGTATCTAGTGATATCAATTACACCTTACTATTTTTACCAAACCGCTAAAACATCGATAATTTCAAAGTATGGAGAAACATTTTAGTGTAGTAAGACGATCGCATCATACAAAATCATTATTTTCGCGACAAATTCTTTTGATAGTGTTCATTCCTTAATTTTTTCAGGAGACAATATGCTTCCAACTGTATCAAATCAATGTAATATAGACATTTTATAGCTTATTAATATAAGAATGGGTATGTTTCGTAGGTAGCAGAAATTTTCATCGATATATGCCTGTAAGATATACCCACAAACTCATGAAAATCTGTACGTATGCTCTTACCTATCATGGTCTTCGATGCAAATGTATCCTAAAATTACTATTGTTTTGTAAATGTTAAGTGTGTGATCACATTTCAGAGAGCAGAGCAACCCAACCTTTATGTGAATACATTATATTATCCAAACTTGTTTAGACCAAGAAAATACATATCACTTTAGTACATGACATGCCACTCTTGTATGGGACACTTTGAAAAAAAAAACGATGTCACAACATATACTGCTGACCACGCTCATACCGTGCCTGGGCTACGCGGTAGGTATCATGAACTTCAACCGCGAACTCCTAGGGACGCGTCCTACCTATCTTCAGTGAGCTCCTATCCTACCTAATGCTAGGTCCTACTCCTACCTACTGCGAACGATTAAGACGCGAGCTTGTATGAGCGTGGTCAGCAGTATATGTAGTGACATTGTTTTTTTTTTTTTTCAAAGTGTCCCATACATGAGGGTCATGTCCTAAGGTGATATGTATTTTTTTAGTCTAAAAAAGTCAAAAATTTGGATAATATAATGTATTCCTACAATGTTTTAAAAAATTCACATAACCCAGGTAGCAATCATATATTTTATTAATATTATTTTAATGTTTCAATGTTATATTAGTGTTAGATGTTAGTTTCGTTATGTCATTTCAATGTTATTTTAAGATTACCATGTAATATTTCCGTTTTGTGTTATAATATAACACCATAAAAACATT
>LQNS02278143.1:6875531-6888576 GCA_001587735.2 Parhyale hawaiensis | reverse complement strand
GAAGTCAGTTCTAAAAATTGTGTTAATTTCTTGTACTTTTAATCTTAGGAGGGAGGTGTAACATAGTGAACGTGTCTTATGCCCAGTTCGTGTAAACCTTTTATAGCAACCTCCTTTACTTGGTGTATGTGTGTACAATTCATTTCAGTGAAATAAATAGATCCTAACCTGTTCAGTTTTCTGGTGCCTTAATGCCGCTGAAGCTTCCGCCGCCTTTGCTTCAGCCTGCTCGCACTTACAAACGTTATAGATAACACTTTATCAACAGGGGAAACAAAGTGCAGTTCAACTTAATAAAGTGAAGTTCAACCTCATATTACACGCATCTAATTCGCAACCATCACTTCAAGCAGAAAAATTAACAGCGAAACTGACTGCGTTAGAGCATTTTCTCCCTTCCGACAGTCTGGTTGCGCACTAAAGGCACCATGCAGTAGGATGGTTGATCTTGCTACGCTCAACTGCGTCAACTCCAGGATATCCATCGCAATCTGAACTTCAAAAGAAAAAATTAACTGTGAAATTAATTGTGTTAGAGCATTTTCTCCCTTCCGATAGTCTGCAGTTGTACACTAAAGGCACCATGCAGTCGGAACGTTGAGCTTGCTACGCTCAACTGCGTCAACTCCAGGATATCCATCGCCGATCTACAATAGAAGCGGGTACCTCTGTCGTCACACCAATTACAATCTTTTAATCATGACAGTCAATTGTTGCCCACTACATGCACCACATATTGTCGGAACTTTGCGTGTGTCTGACGGAACATCCTCTCTGCCTTCCCAAACAATAGAATTACAATTTTCTTGTTGTTGGCCAGGATGTTCGTCACCTTAATTTTTATTCTGTACTAAGCTACACACTTTTGTATATTATATAGCCGATATAAGGCTTCCGATACAGCTTTTCAATAAATGTCATAATTATTCTTAAATGATGTTACCGTAGTGTTCTTTCGACATTCCCTGTTCATATATTCATTCCCAAAAATCTCATTATAGTGTACTCGTGATGTCCCCTGTAGATGCATACATTCATGAAGCATGTCTAAATAATATTGTTTTCACATTCCTTGCGAATATAGCCCCTGCTGAAAATGCAGCAGGAATGTGCCCTTTACATTCTCACCAGCGAATCCTGCCTGGTCCATGTTCTGTCGATTATCGTCAAACATTGTTGGAAGGATTAGGCACTCCCACCGAAGATGCTCAAAATATTCCTAGGGATACTTCGACTATATTCCTAAGGAATTTCCGAAAAATATATCCTTGTGATTTTCCTATAATATTCAAAGGGATGTTCCCAAAATAGTGCAAAAATGTTCTTTCGACATCAATTTCTAATATACAGCGAGTGTTGACTGTCAAAGTTCCAGGAATAGCTAGAGTATAAAAAAAATGTTCCACAGGATTTCCTAGATAGGTTACTTCACTCTTTGCGAAGTGACACTTCTGAACACCTATTTTCAAGCCTGGCTTTTCAACAGCGTCCAAGTGCTCTAAGTACTGTTCAAAAGTCATCGACTAAGTGTTTTATAAAATTCGATTGTGCGAAGAGTCGTTAGTTGGAGACAAGGCTACTGCTAAGAGAATTTGATTTTAAGAAAATGCTACAACGGGTGTAAATTAATAATTAATATTAGGAAATTGCTTGTGGGAGTAAAGACTTAGTTAAATCATGGCGTACGGAAACGGCAGATGACGGGGGCATCCAATGGAACCCCGCCTCCGGGGCCTGTACTGTAGAGGAGATGCCTTCTGGACGGAAAATAGAGTTTGCTGTAAATCAAGTTCAAAAGTATAAAAAGGGAGACAAAGTGTTGGAATTCTTGACTCTGGTTACGAGCGTCTCCGTAGAACTTGGAGATTCCGGTAGAAAAACGGCATTATATCTGTGCATGGATCAAAGAATCTCAGAGAAGGTTGCAGAGGCTAATTGAACAAGCGGCTTCATTAGAACATGCGGTAGAGCGTGTGAAAGGAATTTACGCGAAGGAGGAACAAGCCTTGGGGACTCTAGAAATGATGTTACGGGACCAATTTCCACTACAAAATGTCAAAGCGTACGTGAACCGACTAGTCAGTCTGTACAGAAAGAAGTTCGAAGAGGAAACCGTTTCGTTGTTGGTGTTGCACATGATCCGGAGGGGGCTCAAGCCGGAAATTGCGGCAAGCATTACGGAATCTCGTCAGCCCAACATGATCGAAGAATTGACGGGCATGGCAGTGGAGGCTCATAGCTCTGCAGAGAATGATGCTGGTTCTTTCAATTATCGTGCGCCTCGACGCGACCAACGCGCCGATGCATTTGTTGTCGCGGGACCAAGCAACGATAGAAACGTGGAACCACATGACAGGGCGCAACCTGGATGCAGCTACAGCTTGGACCGTCCTAGCTACTCGTATAGAGGACATGCAAACAACAGAGGACCTCGTAGGCCGTTTGGTAGAGGTGCTTACAAATGGCAAAACCGGAGAACATCTGACTGGAGTCCAGGACATGCAAGCAGACCATACCATTGGGGCTCGCCCAAAAATGCGGATTGATACAGACAGCATACACCTAGGAAGGAGTTTGATGCCAGTGCAAGAATCAACTTAGAGCATTTCCGAAGTAGGCCGCCACCTGTCTACTGCGAATTGTCTAATTCTGCTGGACATATACGCTCGTGGTGCAAAGATTTTGCCATGCCACATGCGCATAAAGCCAGGGTCAGGGGAAAAAATAGCTGTAAGATTGCAGGTAGGAAATCACCATGTAACCTCTATAACTGACTCAGGAGCGAGCGTGTGCCTCATAAGAGAAACCGTGCACCGCTTGAACGTAAGAACAATTACCCAGACTCGAATGAAACTTCGTACCACAAATAATGAAACCGTACCTGTGCTGCGGAAATGGCGTGTCACTTTCAACATTGGATACCGAAATGTGACTCACCAATGTATGGTTGTGCAAGATAATGCATTTTTTACTGACGTTTTGGTAGGCTCGGACTTTTTGCAGCGCATGAAAGCAAAGATGAACTTCGCCCGCAAACCAGTAGGGCTGGAAAGGCAAGTTCACAAAATGTTAGCAATCCAAGAAGGGCGTGCTGCAAGAATCTGCGTTTACTCCTTAGGTCCTGAGAACATTCTGACGAGAGTACCTGTAAATATTCACCCTGGTCCACAAGGTATCATAACCTGTTACACAGACGCATCACATGAAGGACAAACAGTAGGCCTTACTGGTGGAGGCGCTGCCTGAATTCAGACCTGTGGTAGGAAACGCGATCGTGCGTGTGAAGAACGGTTGTGTAGCAGTGCCTGTAGTTAACTGTAGCAATAACAGAATTAAAATTTCTGAAGGAGTTGAGATTGCACGAGCGCACCTGACCGAAGAGGAGTGTTGTGATGTATATATAGTTACTAGTGAAACTTCAGATGTGGGAGCAGTGAGCACTCGAAGAGAAGGACGTAAATGATGAAGTGAGAATGAAGATGATCCAAAAAATTGAATTGACACATTTGGATGAGGGAAAGCAAGCAGTAATACGCGCTATCTTTATTGCGACACCGTGCGGTGATAAGCTCTGTTGAAGGAGACATAGGCAAAGTGAAGGGCGTGCAACATAAAATACAACTGACTAACGAAACGCCGTTTCAAGGGCCGAGGTGGAGAATTCCGTATCTAGCACAAGATGAAATTGACAAAAAGGTGTAGGTAATGGAGGAAGCTGGGGTGATAGAAAAAGGACTACATGATGGGGATTTGCGTCGGGAAAATGCAAAGACTGTTACAATGCAATATCCTTTTCCAAACTTGATAGAGACAATGGAGACTATTGCGGGATACAAGTATTACAGCCATTTGGATATGAAACTGACCTTTCATCAAGTACAGTTGGAGAAAGAATCCAAAAATACAACGAATTCCGCTCAGGATTTAAAATCTTCCACTTTACTCGCGTCCCCTTTGGCTTCAAGAATGCTAATGCACGTTTTCAGCAAATAATATGTAAATTGTGAAAAAAACTACCTAGGAATAATTTGCTGCTATATATATTGACAACGCATTACGCTGATTTCGTAAGCAGCACTGGACGAGAATAGAATACAACGCAGCTGCTAATAGTCGCCCGATTTATGTTTGGGTGCTATTACGTAAAGCATTCTTTTGTCTCGTTTACTGGATTTGTGCTTCATACCAAAAGCACATATAGTTCTGCTGAACGTCTCGAGGACATACATATGTCTCATCTTTTTATGATATATATCTACTACTATTTACGTTTAAATTTTGCCGTCTCTTTTATGCGAATCGTAATTAATATCATGTACCAATAAACATTTTGCTGAATGTCTTATTGACACTTATATTTTCTCGGACATTTCCTCGTTGCGAATATGTGATTGCTATACTGTGTCGGGGGCGATGTTTTGATGGTTTCTATCTAAAAAAAGGAATATTTTTTAACCCTTGGAACTCTATAAGTGAACTTTGTTGAAACGAATTTCTATAGATGGATGGAGCAATTGTCACGAACCCTGAAGGCTATATATGGTTGCAAAAGCGCAGTGCGCAAGAAGAACCACGAAAATTCGTTGATGAAGTTTACAATACAACCTAACTTGTATGATATCCCTCGGTCATCTTTCAATAAAACCAACACTAAGAACAGCGGTTCTTAACTTTCCTGCGATCGGATGCCACTTGGATGCTGTGTACAGTTGCCGCCTACCACCTGGTTCTAGAAAAGGCGCAGGCATCACTCCATTCATACAAATGAACTAACATCAAAGAACGTCACTCAAAACAATAATAGCGTTGCATCTGCTTGTGCACTCCCTGGAAGTTTTTCGATAACAACTAGTGCTATGCGTATCTCAATCTAGTAACCTGATGGGCTCGACAATTTCCTGAAAAGACGCTGAATTTTTATTAAGTAGAGCCTGACGTAGTCATGACTCCAACCTGCTAACCCCAGAAACTCGTCTCGGCTCAAAAGTCATTCACTTAACAATTGGATTGAAGAAAGCTCGAGATTTCCACCCGCGACAATCAATTCTATTTGAGTTCAGTTGACCGATGTATTCATTTTCCTCTGTGCTGGGCACGCTGCGCTAAATCCGGTGGTACGCAATCGCAAAATTTGGCATTACACATTTGCGGTATTTAGTAAAGTCTAAAGTTTAAAATCCGCCTTCTGCTATAGGTAATCGCTTGTGAAACTTTTTCGAAGAAATTGAAAACATATGATATCCGCCGTTTTCTGTTTATATGTATATCTTTCGTATTACGCTCCTGATGATAAAAGTGAAAAATAGGCCAGATTGCAGATTTTGTAATGATGTTGCGGTTTGATGAAGAGCGATACGCGAAACGCAGACCACATTGCAGAAGATTGCAGGAGAAGGAAACCTCAACATTATAATTGAAATGCACTCCGTGCTCAGACAGAGTTGAAATCCAAACTTTGAACATGTTTATATGTCTTCCTAGCGCTTTCAAGGAGTCTGCTTATATGTTTTACTTTATCTGTACCTTGAAATTGTATTTGTTGTCCGTTCACGGCGTACAAATTGAGCAAATGATTAAGGAAGCACAGGAGAAGTGGATTTTCAGAGTGTAGTAGAAACACTTATTATTTTTGTCGAATGTTGCTTTCTTACCGCTTGAGCGCAAAAATTTCGATGTACTGAAGTTGCATCATGGCGTATGCAGGATATGCAGCGGAGAATTTAATGCGCTGATGCTTCAATGCTTGCTAATGTCTATTGATTTTTTTTTCATATGCCATCTTAGGAATGGAAGGAACGAGCTGCTCATCTGAATTAGAACAGAGAGCACTCATGTCTGAAGACAGTGTTCTAGGTCGTTGCAGCGTATCCTTCAGAGCTATGTTAATAACGAACAACGTTAATGGAAAATTCAGATTGATTTCGAAACTATGATTTCTTATTTATCATCGCCAAAATCTAATCAATGTGCCTATTGAGAGTTATAACAGCTTCTGTAATTTTTTTGAAGATTCGTTCTTAACTTTTTGAGTTATGTTGCTAACAAACAATCTAGCATACATTAGTCTAACATACAGACAGACCAACCAACCGATCATTCCAAAAATTTTTTGTTTATGTCTTTTACCATTTTCCTGTAAATTCATATAAATTTGTTAATAGCCTATTGAGTTATAATGCTAGCAAACATAACATCTAAGTTCAGGATGAACACGCAGACATACAGATAGTAGTGAAAGCAACCGTAGCTACGCGCCACGTACTTAGTACTAGTCATTTTCGAAGAGAAACCTTTAATTAAATCAATTCAAGCAACGAAGCGAACACATTTGATTCTAAATTAGAAATTTCAGAGAAGGGTATCGAAAAAAATATAATCAAAATTACTTTTTTTAAAAACCTTCATTTACTTTTTTTAGTAATTGAGCTAACAGGCATAAAATAAAAAAAAACAGTGATAGACTAACGAGTGAGTCAACAAATCATCCCATAAATTTGGTCATTCGCTCTTCGTGATATACATAACAACTCATGTAAATTTCATGAAAATCCGTCGATAACTTTTTGAGTTATGGTATTATGAAAAAAGAGGCAAAAAAACAATTGAATGGATGGATCTTCACCAAAAGTTAATAATCTGTTCCCCCTAACATACCCAACAATCCCTGTGCATCTCGTCGAAATCTGTCCGTACTTTTTTGAATTATCTTGGTGACAGACAATAGACAAAGAGACAGACAAACCCGACGAAAACACAACCTCCATGGCGGAGGTAAACATTTAAAATAAAATAGTCATCAGTCAATATGACTGCGAATGCAATGCAACGAACGTGATAGAAGAGTTTTTTTTCGATGTTTCGAAAAGTTATTCAGCGAATCGCAGTAAAACACATACCATGCTCCATTCTTAAAAGTTTTGGTAAATCTGTGATTCACAGGTTTTCTGACGTTAATTCGCGGTATTTTCTACTACTCGGTATTCAATAGTTTTTTTCATATTTCTGTAGAATGAGGATTCTGAGACTATTTTCAGGAATAACGTTTTCGTCGGAAATGCATCGTTTTCGAGATATTGTCCTTTGAAGTTGCTATTGTTTTTTATGGGAAAAAGGTTAGGTAAAGTAAGGTTAGGCAAGGTTAAGGTACCGTAAGTAAGGTTAGGTTAGGTAAGGATAGTTTAGATAAGGCGAGGTTAGGTTAGTTTAGAGTAGTTTATGTTCCTATACGTTGCCGGTTGTTGTTTTTTTTTTCACAAAGGAAAACAATGGGAACTTCAAAGTTACATATCTCGAAAATTAACCATTTGCGACGGAAACGTCATTCATGAAAAATGTCTTAGAATGCTTCATACTACCTAAATATAAATATATATATGCATATAAAATTCCAATATCGAGTTGGAACCTTTAGCAGAAAATTACACAAATTCTGCTCATACATGAATATCGTGTGAAACACTATTCACAAACTTATGGAGAGTTCAGTGCACCTACCTCGTTTGGGTGAGCACACTGCGTTGAATCCAGCCAGCTGCAAACCAACCTTTTGCCTAATTGTACCTGAGCAGAGTGAGAGGCCGTGTTGCAATGCGGTGCCTTAATATAATCTCGTGCGCTCGATCCTATCAAATATTCCGTTTGATATTTTCTGCAAATGAGACACTGGATATGGGGTCATGTCCTATGGCATGAAAACGACCAGCAATCAGGCATCGTTACATTCTTTAAGCAGCTAATATACTACATGAGACACTAGTCAAGGGTTCACGTCAATGCTGACATCGAACACAACCAGAAGTCAGGCATCTTTACTCTGGTAAAATCTTGAGTAGCTGGCATACCAAGTGAGTCACTATATGGCTAAGGGGCCGTGTCAGGAGCCTTAACTTAATGCTTCACTTTTTGGGCCCATGTCAAGTAATTTTGTGATACATTGAGTCAGTGAACGTTACAGTCATCTGTCATGCCTAAATATGACCTTGATTGGCACAGCCCCGAATACTGCAAGAGCATATCCGTCTTATCGACTTAAGTTGTGTACAAAGGTAAATTTTACCTGCAAAAGCCGATCTCCGGCTATTTTCTCGAGATGTGGAAAAACTAGAAAAGCTGGTATTTGTCTTTGAGTTTAGTCTTTACTGTTTAATTTGAGAATGACTAAATTGTTTTATCGCTGGAAGTTCATATTTTACTGGTCATACAATAGTTGACAGTACGAGCGCCTGGCGTCTGTTTTAAAGGAAAGCGTGATACTATATATTGTTTAACCGGAATATTGGAGTATACTTGCTTGAATAAGATAACACTGTCTCTCGGTTTGTTCTATAAATTTCACGGAGTTTAAAGAATTTGTTAACTTTGAAGACTACATGTTCGATATTCTTAAACGCTCTTCGAGTGTATAGAAATGCACTGTGGAAATTTTCACTGCAAGTGAGTGAAAAAATGACACATAAAGGTCACGATTGAATTGCGAACACGCTATCCACTGCAGACTCTAATTACTTTACGTGTTTCTAAAATATATGTTCAACTTCTCAGCCTCTCGTTTTATTTGTTTTCCAGATGACACCACTATTTTCTATCTTGTACGATTTTATATCAGAAGTAGCCTAGACTGTGCTAACACTCTACATGAGCTCATTGATATACCTGGCTCAGAGTGAATAAACTTTCTCTGAATGACAGAAAAACGTCTGCAGGTTGAATTAGTTTGCAAAATGAGACATAAATTTCAGATCAAGGTCAGAGTGACGATAACTGATCTAAAAGATATACCTACTAAAGCTTGATTTGGACGGTTCAACCTTAGAGTTCATCGTCAACGGAAACTTAGAAAATTATGCAATGGTTTCACAAGGTTAGTTACCATTCCTATGGATTATAAACTCGTTTATATAATGGAGGCTGTGTGTAAGGGTGCGACGATTGCACGTTCTTAAGGTCAAGTTATAGTTTTTACTGAAGACCGACTCTATAAACATTGATACATTAATAATTAGAGAGCACCATGTTCTTAGACCTCATGCTAAAGTCACTGTGGCGACTGCGTAATCGGATTAGTTCAGTTGGCTCTATAGGGTGCCAGCGCCACAGAAAGTCATTAAGCCGGCACCGGGCGTAATGAAGAACGCTCTTCGACAACGTTTTATAAAATGATGGAACGAAAAGACTCGGTGGGTGAAGAAGTTAAACTTTCTGGCAAGGCTGGAGCCTGACTGACTGACAGCACATATGTATTGCAGTGCTATATTGGATTATTTGAAAGGTTTGCGAGTATTGCACAGCAGAACATACATATCCATGTTGCAGTGTGCATATGTACAGGTGGGAAACGATGAACACCAAGTTAGATGTAGATGTACTGTGACGTAGGAATGTACGAGGAACGGCCGGGGAACTGTGGCGGCTGGAAGGTCGTACGTAGCATTGTGCCTAGACAGAGACAACAATGGGAGAAAATGAAGTTTATACGGACATATTGGGAGGAACTCACAGTATATATACTTCATTAGCTTTCAGGTGCGAAGAGTCCAGCAAGACTGCATTTAATGCATTTTATTTATCTATTCTAGAATACATAATTATATATTTTTGAGGAAACCTACTCCACAGCAAATCAGCCAGGCCAGAAAAAAAAGAAGGGTGCCTTGCCTGAGGAAGACCGTTGTTCACGAATCCATTAAACCTCCTAAATCTGTAAGGGTCAAGATGAGTGCTAATCATCAAGGTTCGGTTTTAGTCTCGTAATTTATGTAATAGTTTTGTAATGTGTGAATGGTGTATAAAGGAAATGTTTTTTTATATAAAATATGTATATATAAAACAAAAAATATTGGAATTGAAAAATCGCGCGTCGTACAAATAGACTCTCGTCTTTCCTCTTCCCGACGAGTTAGAAGCTATCTGGCTCAATTCTAGTGGGTCTCATTTGGTCGTAAAGTCCAAAAATTGTAACTTTTTAGAAGATCAAAGTAAAGATGACAGAAACATATAAACTTAGTACTATTATAGTACCGTTACAAAATCAGTGATATCTGAAGATGCAGACCTGGCATCGACAAACAGTTTCCACCATAGTGTAGAGGTTAAAATTGCCTACATTCCAGGGGGAAAAACACAATTTCGAATTCTTGACCGACAATGACTGCTGTCGACCGACCCGGTCAATTTCATAAGAGAAGCAACCAACTCAAAAAATTGGCGTAACGTATGAAAAGTAGAAAACCTTGCATCTGCGGCTTCCACTGCGTTCACTCACGCAGCCTACAGCGGGAGACGCACACGTTTAATCAATGCTAAGAATGAATATCGCGTGTTAATATACTTTATTTGCCTATAAGTTTTGTGTCACGCTATGAACAAAATATATAGATTGGCGAAAAATAAGCCAGATGTAGATTTTGTAATTAAATAGCGTTGTCATGGAGATTGTTGACAGGGTAGCAGAAGATAGCAGAAGTGAAATCCTTATCCCTTTAAATCTGAATGCATATCTTACTTAAGGGGTCCTTACATCGAAATAATTAAAATATTTGCAGCTTCTCTTAGCGCTGTCATGGGAGTCAGATTTTATAATTTTTTTCCATACATCAAAACATACGTTGCTATCAATTCACGACGTATAAATTTAGTTGATCAACAAAGCCCCCACAAAGCGATGATTTTTTACGGAGCAGTAGACACCAGTGTGTCTGCTAGCTTGCTGTCTTTCTATGTTGGAGCAGTTTTCGCTTCAGGAGAAAATTTAGATGTAGTGAAGGCTAATACTTCGGTATTCTGGATACGCTGCAAAGAATTTAATTAAACCTTATAATGTTTCGCTGGATGACAATGGAAGATATTCCGCATGCCACCTACGGCGGGGGACGAATTTGCTGCTTAGATCCATTAAAAAATACATTAATATCTATGACAATTTTAGTCAGCTATTGCAGCGTATTCTTCAAAACCATTAGCAAAAAAAGCATGTTAAATGAAAAAAATATTTTTTCAAAAATTCTTCGGTGTCATTTTTAACAGCGCGGGTTCTCTAGTTATTTTTAGATTAGATTAGATAGGCGGCAGTAGACGAACCAACAGGCCCATTGTCAAAGAGACACCGAAACTTGCGCCCCGGCCTTCTAAGAGCTACTGCCATTAAGTGAGTAGGATATAAACGACTGGGGGAAAGAGAAGAAGAGAAAAAAAACGAGGAGGGAGAATAGTCTCAGCAAAAGAGACGATCACGAATACATGAAATTATGATCAGTACGGTAGCCGCTGATATGCGGAGTTAAAGATGTCAGACAGTGTAGTCGGAGCGAAAGAGAGAAAAAAAAACGGATTTAGGAAGCCCATGAGGCTTTAATAGATCTCTAGCCTTGAATATCACACTAACTCTTTTGAATCAATAACTTCACGTAAAAAATATACACTTTCTTCAATATTCAGTATAGGATGTCTATCTAGTGTTTTTTTAGTCTATTTTGTGCACATTATTTTATAGACTACTGAACCCGTGCCTGAAAACATTCACGTAATATTTTATTTACTTTTGCTTAATATAGGCCGGTGCGGAATTTTCTCATCTCTGAATTGCTTAATTATCTTCATTGATCCTCTACCGGGCTCTCAGTCTTAGGTCCTCTTTTCTCTGACTTACCGTCTCCACATTTTACCGCTCTCGTTTATCAGCAGCTCTAATTTCCTTCTGTAGTCTTTTTTTATACTATTTCGTATAGCCGCTTCAGCTCACTCTACTGGTAGCACGTCTTCATTCGTGAGACAGTAGTCTTTTCGTTCTTGTTTTACTTTCCTTATCCTCTTTTTTGATGAAATATTAATTAAATGTGCATTTTCCTTATTAGGAAAAGTAAACTCTTGACTAAAACACTGCAATAAACTTGCATGCAACTCTAGTCAGCTTATACGCAATGTGAGTGCAGCGTAGTCATGATACTGTCTATGATGATATCTTTTTCATTGAAGTGCTGAAATTTTGGCCTGTTATGGAATCTGCTCCATCAGAAAAAGACAGTAAACTAGAAGAAATGCCGTAATTGTCTACTTCCCGTGAAAAATCATCAATTTGTGAGCGCTTCGTTGATCATCTGCCGAATTTATACTGTACATAGTGACCTGAGACAGACAAAAAGTTACTTAATTGCATTCCAGAAGCTGCATACAGATTTTTTTGATCTCAAGAAGTGTTTCAAGCAGGAAGTGTCGTCAGATAAAAAGATAAGGATCCCGCTTTCACCATCTTCTGCAAGCTGGTCATCGATCTCTTTGAAAATGTAAATTAATTAGAAAATCTACAACCTTGCCTATTTTTCACCTATTTCCTGAAAAGCGGACACGAAATAAATTGATCTATGTATTAATACGCTAGTACCTACCGACCTACTTACGTATACCTGCATATCTAATTACCATTTTTGTCACGCTCTACCATAATAGATAGGGGAAATTGGAAATTTGAGATCAAATGTGAATAATTTCACACATATCCTATCTACCTACCGCTTTTCATTTTTTCACAACACTCTATTCGTATTGCTGGTATATGATATCATTTTTAATAGGGTCAGATGCGTAGCTAGAATACGCCACGGGTAAACAGAATGGGTAGTGATGGGGATCTCTGCTTTGAACTCTCTTTTTTTTTAAAGCAAATGTGCTGCTGGGAAAGCATCCGCCACTACAGGGTGATGTCTGAGCAAATTCAATAGCATTTTGAGAACAGATGATTACCCAGCTGAGAGTGAAGAAATTATATAACTATCACAATTAGCAAAACAGAAAATTGATGGGCTACTGTTCAGCATCTACGGGATCCGAAATAGTGAGAAAAAATCGGATACGCCGACACAAAATTGAAACGTGTCACTTTATGGAAAGCTAAATTATCTCTAATTTGTGGTAAACAGAGTTTAGAAAATGTGTACTATTATTATTATTATTAAATCACACCAGACTGGCGACGCAGGAACGGAGAAACTCCATGAGGTTAACAAACCCCCACGCAACCAGTCCAGCGGGTGGAGAAAACAAAAGAATAGAA
>LQNS02278143.1:6727817-6738877 GCA_001587735.2 Parhyale hawaiensis | reverse complement strand
TAAATGATCGCTTGCGAAACAACGGTCAAAAACTCAAGCACAAAGCTCGAAGAACGACCTTAAGTCAGCAGTTCTTTCCGCATTTCATAGTCAGCATTTGGAATAGACTCCCTTCCGACGTTATTGCGGAATCAGTCAACACGTTTAAAAATCGTCTTGACTTACATTGGGAGAGACATTCCCCACAGCTAAGGATTCCTCCTACAAGAGTCGCGCACTCTTAACGGCTAAAACCTCAGGGCTTCTTAAATCCGTTTTCTTCTCTCTTCCGCTCCACCTACACTGTCTGACATCTTTAACTCCGCATATCAGCGGCTATTGATCATAATTTCATGTGTTCGTGATCGTCTCTTTAGCTGAGACTCATCTCCCTCCACTTTTTTTTTTCTTCTTCTCTCTCCCCCAGTCGTTTATATCCTACTCACTTAATGGCAATAGCTCTAAGAAGGCGGGGCGTAAGTTTCGGTGTCTCTTTGAGAATGAGAATGTTGGTTCGTCTACTGCCGCCTATCTAATCTAAATCCCTGAAAGTTATAAACGGGTTACTGCTGCTGTTCTTTTCGGGTTGAAATTCCCATCTTCAGTGAAATTTCTTCACATCTATTTGTCGGCCAGTGTTACCTTGTCATAGTTACCTTAAGCTTTTCCTTGTTCACTATTGGAAATCTGCTGAAGCAAAATGCCTCCTACAGCTAAAAATAAGAAACAAAAGGGATACGCCCATGCTGAAATGTATGACGCCGACAATGTAAGATACCTTGATCGAGATAGGAACAAGATCTAAGATCTTTTACGTCGGGCGTCTTTATATTGTTCCAATGCTGAAGATACGGACTCTCCTTCCCAAGTTGAATCAGCCCTGCCCTCCTTTAAGAAAATTGCAGCATCAGCTCTCTCCGAAGTGGAAAAGTTGTTGAAAAGGATCATGGATTTGGAAAGTCAGAAAGTTAAGAAAATAATTACCCTCGAAACTGAAGAAGCTGAAGATAAACTTCTTGATTTGGAAGGCAAGCTACTGGACAAAATGAAGATTCTTACAAAGTCTCCTGAACCCAAACTCCAAGCCCCAGCTGACTCCAACATGGGACCCAAACTCCCGCGTATCGTCATCCCACACTTTGGTGACAATGAAGGAGATGAAACTCGCTTTTTCTTTTTCAAAAATGCCTTCTTGAATACCTTAAAGTCTTCTCCAGATATGCCAAATGACCAAAAGCTCATCCTAGTCAAGTCCCATCACAAAGGGAAGGCTCTCCACCTTGTGGAGAACCTGGTTGAAGGGAAAGATGCTTAGAGGAAACGTGGCTCATCCTGGAAAAGCACTTCTTGGACAAAAATAAAATTTGTCTGCCGCTTGCTGACGATGTTTTGCTTTATTCTCGGGCGTCTACCATCCCCGAGATAGAAAAACTTATCTAAGTATTTAACATCAAATTCACAGGATTCAAAAAATTCCAGATTCAACAAGACAAGGAGAGTGTCTGCACCTTCTTTGGAATGAGTCAGCTGCAGCACATCTGGCCTGAGTTCTTTTATATGAAATTGTGCCGCAAAATTGGCTCTTTCCCGACGATAGACGACCTGTTAGAAACGGGTCCGGATATCGTAGTTTTTTAACTAGAAAAAGAATGGACGAGCGAGCAGAAATGAGACGTCCCACTCTCCGGCTGTCATTGCTAAACCACATGTCAAGCCAGTCTACAGTAGGCCCACTACTCCGGACAACAAATTGGTGCCTCCGGATACCCCTTCACGTGACTCCAAGGTCTCCGCGGGTCAAAACCTAGCCAAGCTCTACAAGTTCTCCAAGAAGCCACACGCTCCCACGTACTGTAGAAAATACCCCAAACTTGAGGATCGTATAAAGCGAGCCGCTGAACTCTCATTATGTGTAAGGTGTTTGAGTGCAAGTCATTCTCAGGATACCTGCCAAGGAATATCTAACAGACTGCCCTACATTTGCACAGGGAGCAAAACTTGTACCCATACCACCCCTATGTGTCGAGGAGTGGATGCCTCACATGCCCACAAGTGACTAGATGACATGGTAATGAACCCTGGCATCTCAGTCCCTGTGAGTTCAAAGGGCTTTCAGAAAAAAATTGACCCTTTTGTTAGACACTGGAGTGCAGTGCTACATTTTAGACAAGCGCTCCTCCGACCCTTTCCCTGCTAAGAGAAAGCTTGTACAGCAACATATTACAAGCATCAATGCTAATAGTGAGGCCAATGGAGAAAAACTTTCCCTAAATGTAAAAATTCCTGGATCTTCTCCTATCCCTGTAACATTCTTGGCAAGCAATTTACTGCCACATCTCCCCCTGCTCTAGATACCCCGCCCAGACTGACCAGGCGTCTACTTCGAAAACGCCACCCCATTGCTCACGGTTTCTCCCCTTTCACTTCCGTTCAAGTCCGTGAGGCCATAGTCGCCTCAGGGTCCTCCACAGCTGTGGGCCCAGACCAACTGTCCATTTTACATCTTAGGCATCTGGGCCCGCAGGGTAGTATCTATCTCACCAGATTATACAATCTCTCCCTAGCTCACGCAGATATCCCCGCCTTATGGAAGTGAGCTGTCATAATCGCCATCTTAAAACCATCTAAACCTGCGGATAAAGGATCATCCCACCGCCCAATATCGCTCTTGTGTCCCGCTGTGAAAGTCTTAGAGCGCCTTCTCCTGACTTTTATCAATGAGGCTTACCAACCAGCCCCTCACCAACACGGTTTCCGGTTCATGCACTCTACCACATCTGCTCTACTTCCTTTGGCCTTAAAAGCAACCCTCGGCATGAATAAACCTAAACCCCATGACCGCACGGTGGCCTTGCTGATTAACTTCAGCAAAGCGTTCGACACCGTTCCCACTGAGGGCCTCCTCTCCTCAGTTTCCAGCACCACACTCCATCATAACGTTGTTAGATGGCTCTCGGCTTACCTCAGGGGTCAAGCAGCCTGTTGCCTCTATAACGGTTCCCGCTCCCAGTTCCGGGCTGTCAAGGCGGGGGTTCCTCAGGGCTCGGTCGTTTCGCCCTCCCTGTTCAACCTCTACGTCCCTGACTTCCTCATCCCTCGGGACCAGCTCTGCTACCCCTCTGTAACATCTTATGCCGACGACTTCACTGTCGTGGCGTCCCATCGCGATCCTCTCACCGCTGCTACCGCTTTCTCGTGCCACTCTGCCTCAGTCAGCGATTGGGCAGCAAACAAGGGTCTCGCTATATCAACCTCCAGATCCAATACAACTCTATGTACAACCGACACCCATCAGTCAACACTTGACCCCGGCATCACTATGAACGACTCTACCCTTACTCTAGAGTGCCGCCCAAAAATTCTCGGCGTCACTTTTGACGCTCACTTCACCTTTACACCGCACATCACTTCCACGGCCGCTCGAGCCTCCAGCCGCCTTAGACTGCTCAAGGCCCTTACGGGCACTCGCTGGGGCCAGTGCAAGGAGACCTTGCTTCTCTCATACAGGGCATTTGTCCGACCTCTCCTCACATACGCGGCTCCAGTTTGGTATCCTGGGGCTCGCCAGTCCGCGATTCGTATGCTGCAGACGGTTCAACACGACGCTCTCCGCACCGCGACCGGTTCCCTCCGCATGGCTTCCGTGGACCATCTCCACGCTGAGTCCAAGATGCTCAGGATCGATCAATCCCTCGACCTTCAGTGCCGTCAATACCTCGTTTCCGCCCTTCGTCCCGAACACCCAGTCCACTCTGTTGTCACCGCACAGGCTGGCCCCCGTCTCATCCGCCACAATTTAGCAACTAAATTCCAACCTGGCATCAACCACATACTTACTGATAATATCATGCCTTCCCCAGAGTACCGCTCAGCAATTTCCTCCTTCCACCGATCTGCCGTGCAAGCCTCACTAGACCGCCTACCCGATAACAGGGTTTTGGGCTTTGCCCCGCCAGAGGTTTCGCCCGACGAGGCGGTCCTCTCCTGACCGGCCCGTTCCACTCTATCACAGTTGCGCTCAGGCTTCTGCTCTGCCCTGATGTCATGCCGCCATAGGATCGGACTGGCGGATTCCGATTCCTGCCCCGAGTGCCACCGCGCCCCTCATATCGTAACCCACCTGTTTGAGTGCCCCGACCACCCTACCGCCCTCCTTCCTACCTCTCTATGGGACAGCCATTTATCTGTGACTGACTTCTTGTGCTCCCTGCCTTCCTTCTCATACCTTCCGCCACACGCCCGACCCTCTCCGGAGCCGCCCCCTTCGTAACAACAACAGTAGTTACACTGGTTAGGTAAAAAGGTTGTGGACGTATACAACAAAAATTACTTTAGTTCCACAATTCACTTTCTGTGTTAAACAAGCACTGGCTCCAATAGCTGAAGCATCCACCCAAAGTTAAAACTTTTTCGCGTCAAGCGAAAAATCTGGGTATGACAGTTCAATATCGTTCGACACTAGGCGTTTCAACGTTTCTACAGTTGACTGCATTAGTGGAGTAAAATTTTAGAGAGCCCCTCTTACCCGTCTAGGCCGACAATGGTTTCGTGACATCCGAACCGAAGGAATAAATTTCCTTTGGAAATTAATTAAGCCTAAAAATTTCTGCAATCCTCTGACACTTTGTGGTCTGGGGAACTCTGTGACAGCCTTCGTATATTGAAGCGTCTTACGAATGCCAGTTGCACTTACGATATGGCCCAAGAATTCTAGCTCTTCAAACATTTCAAACGTTTAACTTTGATGTCATTATCACAACGGACCTTTAGGACTTTGCCCACCAATTCAACATGAGCCAAAAAATCTGATTCTACGAATAAAATATCATCTATGTAAATTTTGATTTTGTCTTCGAGCAACTCGCTATATATGATCTTTTGAAAAGCACACTGAAAAGCTGCAGGAGCCATTTTCTGTCCAAACGGAAGACAAGCGAAGTGCCATTGATTTTGACTGGTATTAAAACCAGTCAATTCTTTGCTAGAATCATGCAAGGGAATCTGATAATATCCATTGATTAAATCTAAGCTGATGAAATATTTCGCTCTTTTCTAACTGTAAGTTGAGTTTACAATGTTGGGAACAGGGGGCTTGTCAGATTTAATGATTTTGTTTAACTTCCGATAGTCAATATAGTCTGATACTGCCGTCAGATTTGAAAATTGGCACAGCGAAAAAAGTGTAGGGAGAGGAACTAGGTTCGATAACACCTAATGCGTGCAGTTCGTCACATTGTTCAATTATTTTGTCATCTATGGGCTTAACCAAGCGACGAGGGAGTTCATAAATTTGTGTATCAGAAGTGAGTTTAATTTTATGCTCTGTAGACTGAGTACGACCTATGCCGTATTCCACTGAACTGAACACCTCACGAACCTCGTCCATCATGTGATACACAGCTTTCTTCACGTCCTGCGAAAGATGGCCTATGTTAATCTCCCTTCGGATATCGGAAGAGTTCCAAGACTCCTAGCCCAAGATAAGCTTCTCTAAATCAGCCATTGTTACCGTTGACACATAGCGTAAAGTGGTACCCTTTTTCAGCCTTACAGACCCAGTAACAGATGAAACCAGCAGAGATGGCGTAGAAACTGATATTAGCCCGTCGTTACAAGTTAATTTATGTTCAACTTTATCGTTCAAAGATCCTTCAAATAATATTCATTGCTCAAGGCACTTCAGCTCAGGGAATGAAACTGCAACAGCAACAGGCGCAGCGCTCCTAAGTGTTACATATTTGCGCACGGTACAAGGGACTTTTGCCAATAGATTTGACGTAGGAATGCCACTCGCCTCAAAAGTAATTTCAGCGAGGCCGCCCTCCGTTAGAAGTTGACGCAAAAGCCTGTCTTGTGGAACAAATTCAACCCGATTGTTCATGAAAAAATCTATACCCAGTAACACAGGAGCAATTAGTTTTCTCGCTTTAAGCATGACCATCACATTATCTACTGTGAAATTTACTCCCGATATCTCAAAGGAAATATTAGAACCTACGTAAGTTTGAATTATTTCTCCAACAGCCAATAAAGAATGAGGATAAGGGAAAGTTTAAATATTCTATTGTGAAACTAAATCTTCTGCAATGATACTTATGGCATCGCGTGTATCGAGCACGGCTTTGCATTTCCTCTCCATAAGACTGATTTGAAAAATACAAAGTGGGTTTAAGATTTTGCACTAGTTGGATAAGTTTACCTGGCATTTTTCCACAATTGTCAGCTAGGTTTACTGGAACTTCTACACATTCCGTAGTCACGCCGGAGTCAGTCACCACAGGGGGCACATCGGACGATGCACCAGTAGCTGACTCCGAAGAAGCAGGACTCGTCCGCCGCCGCGCCGCACTAGCACTCTGGTTATCCCGTGCCAAATATCTTGAACGTCGAAAGATCCTCGTTCCCTGGGGAATGCATATTAAAGACCCTGAAGGAACCCCTTATTTCCAGGGCGGTTTAGTTGGAGGGTTCACGGTGCAGTCCTTGCCCAAGTGGTCTTCACTACACTATGGGCAGATAGACTTCGTAGGAGCTCGGGGACAAAAAGAAGCGATGTAACTTTTTATGAGCATTTAAAGCAAGTCTTCTTTATGTGGCAGTGTGATTCTTCGTGTCAATTCTTCCCACACCACACGCAAAACTTTCTTTTAGGCCTTTGTTTATCGAAAATATTTTGTTTCTGGTGTTGCATTCCCCCTTTATTACCCTTACTTGATCTCATGAAACCCTCTTCTGGATGCGACGCCGCTAACAAAGCTGACGAATTTTCCTCTGGTTGTGGATCAACTGATGAAACATCCTCAGCTGCTTCGTCGAACTCCCGAACTAAATCCATCACAGACTTCCTAGGGAGAACGTACGATGCTCCTTTTTCTATTCGAGCATGACGTTCAATAGTTCTGACATCCCTCGAAATTTATCCGGAACAGATAGGGCGCACTCACGATCATTATAGCCTTGTTGACCCATGTTCATCAGTCGCATGCGATATACGGAAAGTTTTTCTTTAGCAGCAACTTTAGTTTCCGTAGTTCAAGACGTCAGTAAGATTTCTTTCCAATTTTTAGATTCTTAAACCGGCGCAGCAGTTCCGCCTTCACAAACTGATAGTCACAACTAGAAGCACGAATGCGATCGCAGACTTCTCAAATTTTCCCATTTAAAAATTCTGCTAAATGTCTGGTACATTCTCTTTAAAACTCCCTCCGACGAATTTCTTGCTGAAATAACACTCGTAGACCTGCAGAAATTATTTCAAATGACACTGTCCATCAATTTCAAAGACATTGGGCTTTACGACTTTATACGACACTGGCTGGTTTACGGGCACCCGCAGTTCTTCTTCGGAAAAAGAATACGAACCGGACAAAGTGATCGTTTCAATGTATTTTCGTCGAGTGATTTTACCCTCCGCTGCAGAGGAAATAGGAGGAGTAAGCACAAAGTCGGCGCTCGAATACCGACACGCACTGAGAGAAGATGACACCCCAAACAAACGATTGCAAACACCAGTAGCAACAGCTTTACGGTGAAAATCAAAATTGGTAGCATCTACTGAATCTCCTCGTAATGGAAAAACGAAGTCTACACAGTGAGACTTGACTGGTACATCTTTCCAGTAATCCCTCTGGGCAACAATGTTCAAAATTTTAAACCCTGCTTCATAAGATTTTCCCATTGCATCTTCCTCACCAATGCTAAAACTATCCTAGCTTCTCTCTATCAAGCGAATGAAATGTTGGTTATCTTTTCTATAGCCGGACGACAGAGAATCTTCCAATTGTGACACCAGCCTCCACCTCAGCTGATCAAGTTGAATTATTAAAGTTTACTCGTCTGCTGGCATATCTAAATCACCATTCACCACTGCAGTTCTCACACCTGGATGATGCATAAATTATTGTAGGGGACTCTGAATCCTCGCAATTTCAGTTAAAATCACTGGAGACATCAATGCGGGACAGGGACGCCAGAGTCCAAAGGTGGAGTAGGTGATGACTCGCCTGTCAACGTAGCAATCAAATTACCGCACAGATACAGTAAATATCTGTCAAGCTCCCAAATGCCGCCGCTAGTTAGTAGGGCTGCTGAGCTTCGATTAAAATATCACTTTACAATAGTTCATTTACTTTCACACTTCTCAAAAGATGGTACAAGAGGGTAACAGAAGAATTTCGAATGCAGAAAATTACGAAGATGAAGAATTGAAATCTAAGAGGATTCGACAGACACCGATATTATTGCTGCATATATAAAAATAATTCTGAACATAGAAGCATTTCACGACATTCTTGCTGCATATCCAAAGATTAATAATTTCTATTAAAAAGTATTTCAATGGACTCTAGTAACCTAAGATCTTGCACATCATTTGTACTACCGATTATTGAAAAATTATTGCACTTGATTGGGAGATTTTCAGCTAAACTGTGATTTCTAATGGCTGGATAAGAAGGTGCTGTAAGCTGTTGCCCAGTACGGTGCGATATTCCCCGGTGTTGCACTATCCTCACGTGAAGCTGCTCGGAAGTGCTGCTCACGTACGACAGCCGGCAGCTGTCACAAATATATTTATAACAACACCAGAACGAACGAAAGCATCCGTCGGATCACAACGCTTAAAGAAAGAACCGAGACGACATTGAGAACAACAGGCTCTTATGAGCTGGGGGATACGCTGTCGTACAGGAATGCTGGTTTATGTGCTGAGGATGAGGCTCCGTCGTCGTATTGAAAACTGGAGCTTTCAGGATCGCTGTGAACAGCGACTTTAAACGCCTGCCGGCCAATACGACCAAAAGCCAATGCCGGCAACAAATTCCAAACCATAGTCGACCAGGGCACGAAGCACCGACAGAACTGATTAATTCGACATACGACAGCCTCCAAAGTGAGAGTGCGTTCCGCACGCAGCACGAGTCTCTCTCCCAAAAACCTTGAGGCAGGGAGAGAAGAATACAACCAATGCCTCTCATTATTATACACCTTATAAAACATATATAGCTCTGCTACTTTTCCCCTGTGGGATAGGTTCCCTAAATCATTGTCAGCGCACAGACTGCAGGCTGAACTAACAAGTTGGTCCAACAGACGCAAGTGAGTGTCAACAGCTGAAGCCTAGACTGGTGAGCAATACTCCAACACAGGCAGCAAAAAAGCATAAAAACATCTGCGGACAACCTGACTATCACCAAACACGGAATTCACCTTACGCAAGAGCCCAATCTTAGTGGAAGCACGGGACAGCAACCTCCTAATATGCGGCTTAAAAGTAAGCTTCTCATCAAAGACAACACCAAGAATCTCCAAGGAGCTAAACTCCTGAAGCAAAGTGTCATCAATCTCCAGTTGGGGATGCTGCGGTACAAGTGTCGGAGACCGACTGATAATCATCGACTTGGTCTTACTGGCATTCAGCTTCATACTCCGGAACCGAGCACCATGCACTAATGCGTGACAAATCCCTGTTCAGAGACGGAGCGACAGCATCACGCAGGCGAGCAGCAGGTATCACTGCCATCAAAGCGGAATCGTCGGCATAGTTGATCAACGTGTTTTCAAGCGAAGAGAACATTCACTAGTATAGAGAAGGAACATCAGCTGGCCAAGCACACTGCCCTGAGGGACGCTAGACACCACCCCACTGGGGCGTTCAAAACACCGTCAACAGCCACACTCTGCGTTCGCTCAGAAAAAAATCGCGAATGATTGACAAAACCCTACCACCCACACTAAATGACTCCAGCTTGTATAATAGATCCCTTTGGTTAACCCTGTTAAACGCCGCTCTGAAGTCCAACTAGACAAAGCGTGCTTCTGACCTACAATCCAGCGCAGCCTGTAAATGGTGTGACACCGACAAGAGAGCGTCACAAAAACCCGCGTCACAACAACAAGCCAATTCTGTACGGAAACTGACCAGCAGGCAGCAACGCCGTAACCTCAGCAAAACAACCGAGCTTACCAGCGATCAACTTCTCGAACACCTTCGACTAAATGGGCGTCAATGTTATGGGTCGATAGTAGGCCACATAGGGCGACACGGGACACCGAAAGTTCAGCACTGAACACTTAACTCTTTAGCTCACTCCACCAACGATGTGGATGGTAAATATTCAGCAGAGACTCCCTGGAACGCTGCCTCAGACGGCGCTGTGCCTCCTCATTCACACGTTTAGCCTCAGCCCTACGATCAACATAGGTCTGCCACAACGTATGGTCAGGCGAACGCCGCCATGCTCGATAAGCCGCTTGCTTAGCTTCGAAAGCTAACCGTCTCTGGTCGTGAAACCAGGGCTTATCCCGAGACCTCACAAGAATAAAGTGGTAGCCATAATGAGAGCACAATTCAGAATTTTTCGATAACTTAAAAAATACTACGCCATATTATGTGCAATTTTGAAATAAAAACCTTATTTCAACTAGTTACCTATTTCTTATCATAGTTTCCCTATAAACTATTTGAAAAAACTTCTATGATGAAACGTATAAATTTGTGTTGGATTTTGGGTGGAAATAAAGATAACACAACTTGAAAAAAATACATTTCCGCGTTACTACATCCAGATTAGAGAAGAAGAATATCAAAACAAACCGGCGTCGCCATATTGGACAGTTGCTCCCCACCTTGTAACCTCCATATTTGGCAATTAACCCATTTCTTAGAATGGGAAGACAGTGTGATTTATCTCAAAGGAAAAGGGTCAAATAAGCACATTAAATGAAGAAGGATACACTATATCTGACATTTCTAGGAAGGTTAACAGAGCTAGAAAGGTGGTAACTAACTTTCTGAAGAATCCAGAAGAATACGGAAAGATGAAGTCTCCTGGCCGCCCTTAAAAATTATTCTGTGAGGCGTCTAAGACAGGAGAGGGGTCAAAAAGCATGCAAACATCCCTGCAATTAAATGTTACACCGAGAGGAGTGCGATAGATCCTGGGTTCATCTAAGAACTTCAGTTATAAGAAGAGAAAAACTGCACCAGCACTCACGAAAGCACACAAGGCAAAACGCGAAGAATGGGTTCGAGAAAAAGTGCAATGGAACCATGAATATTGGTCTAATGTTATTTTTCCGAT
>LQNS02278143.1:6581848-6595775 GCA_001587735.2 Parhyale hawaiensis | reverse complement strand
AAAAACGATCCACAGAACTTCATGAACTAAGCAAACTCCAACCCATTAACAAAACCCTGCAAAGACAAGCCCGAACAATATGGGAAAACATCGAAGACATAACACCCCACAACATCATCAACAAACTAACACCACATGAAGGACAGATACACAAGCATACCTGGCCATCCAGCAGACAATCAGCACAACACAACATTGAACAACTCTACAGATAACCTTCAACACAACCAATAACCACAAACCGATCAACATACATCACAACGGCCTGACGACTTTTTTTCCACTGTAACCCACACAGAAACATAATGAAATAACCTACCCTAATTAAACCGTCACTGCCCGGTCATTCATTCTCTTCCTATTTTTCCTTTTCTCCTTTCTTCCATTTTCCTCTCTACCTACTAACATCTCTCCCACTATCGTCTAATTTTCTCCTCTCTTCACTCCACTCACTGGTTAAGAGTCACAATCCGGTAAGAGCGACGTAAGGGGAGTGGTTCTGGTTCCATCAGTCACCGCAGCACGACTGGGGAACTCACTCAGTGAGAGTGGAGCAAATACAAGCAAATAATAGTACACACATTGTAATTCTAGTCGAATAACCATTGTGGTACACGTTCTATATAGTCACAAGGAACGTTCATTACTCGAGTTCCTTTGTTTTGACGTTACTGTAGTGATATTAATCAATTGTAAGAATTTAAGTAAACGATTTTAAGTTAACTGTGTGTTTTAGTTTCCTTTTTAGTCAGCAACTCAACAAGACCTAAGCTGAAGTCAGTGCCTAGCACATATCGTGTACCAAAATGGTTTTGAAATACCTATATCTCGGTTAAGCAGGGTATATGTTTGGACGGGATCCTCGGGTGTAGCATGAGCTATTCCCGTCTTGATATTAGGGTAATCATGTTCAGATGGAACCATTTTATTTCCGATGCTAAGTTTCTCTGAGTCTACGGCATTTTGTAAATTTACTCCTGCCTTTTGAATGCAGTTTTCCCTCGTTCGATGCTGTCTCGAAGGTTACTTGACAGATATTGTACATAGATCGGCTTTTTGCTTGTTTTTGTAAAACCATTTAATCAGTATAAAACTGAGTAAGATCGAGTGCACTATTACAATTATGGTTAGAGCTGTCTGAGAATAAAGGGAGTAAGATTAGATCTGCTTGAGAGTTAATCCGTAGTAATCGAAATCAATAGTGAATCGATCATCTTGTTCAGGAAGTTCGCCAATAAGTGACCGTAAGCTCCCATGAACCTTGTTGGTTTGGTTAACGTCGATGAGCGGTAAATAAGTAGAATCAAATTCTACGGTATCTGCGTCAGTTTGATTTATAAGATCCACAGTAACAGTTTGTTGAGAAGGGTAGTATGTGTCGGGGGTTTTGATATCACAGGACAAGGGAAATTGGTGTAAACCATTCAGTGTTTGAAGACGAGTGTTCTCAGGACAGTCTACGTACACGAGAGTAGCTTGACCAAAATACACTAATCTCTTGTGTTCCGTTTCTACGACTCACGTGTCGTTGAGATAACCGAATATTCTGAAGTTACACAATTGCAACAAAACTTCAATGTTCTCAGTGTAAACGGCCCACTCACAGGTTGTTTTAGCTTGACTGTATATAGGTTTCAAGTTTAACAGTAAGTGTTGTTCGTCGGACAAGGAATAAATGTCCGTCGTTTTTGCTGAAATATATGATTTGTTAGAATTTATCAATAACAGTTCTTGTACTTCCGGAAACCCCAACACAGCTTGAGTAGCTTTGTTAATTTCAAGAGGATGCAATATTACTTCTCGTATAGCATATTTTTGGCTGTGAGTTAGGGGAATAATGATTACGTAACGTAACAGGCCTACTCTATGTATTTTAATTATTTTTACAATGTAAGTGGATAACGATCAATCAGGATAGGGAAATTCAGCTGTGGAAAGAGGATTAATCCTTCGGCGATAATTCTCTGGAAGGAAGGTAGGTTGATTAGTTCAGGGTTAAGGATTCCATTGTGTAATAAGGTAAGTATAGTTTCACTACGCCTAAATGTGGACTGCACCTCATGTATGGAGGTTACCAGTCTTTCTAGGTTCCACAGGAGGGCATAGTGGAGATCATTTTGTTGCTGGGCCTTAACTATCTTATCTAAGATATTTTAGACGGTGTTGAATGAAGCAGTTACATTCTTTGCAAGAATGTCTATTCGTTGGTTAGTCAAACACAAGTATTTATTATTTTTGTGATAATTGCTGTTTAATGCAGCAATGTCTGCTTCATTGGTTTGATCGAATAAGTTTTGAATTAAGAAACTTCCTAGAACACCAAGACCAACCCCAAGTAAAAGGCTCTTAGGTTCTCTACCCACAGGTTGTGGTCTTGCTTCTTCTAGGTACTGTACTAGTAAGGTCACATTAATTTGAATAATTTTACTTCCTGGTTGAGTGATATTACTGGGTTTTGATAATAAAAGGTTTGTTAAAGTCCGGTAAATACCCGGATTTAACAAACCTTTTATTACGTATTCTGACGCTTCCAAGGTCGGGTTATCTGGAATATTATATCAAGTTCATAATAGCATATTGCACCCAATAGCTTATGTGTCAAAGACTTTGAACCCCGCACAACGAAATTATCCGGCGACCAATGTCGAATTACTAAGTCTTTTGTTCACGCTCGAATCGTTTCGAGATACCATTTTGATGTACCCTGTCACGTGCTAAGTCGATAACAAGGCGTTAATTTGTATAATTAAACGACCGAGTAAGGACGCTTGTCTTAACAGATGGACTTTGCTTATACAAGAATATGACGTAAAGATCGCCCCTGTCAAGGGTGATTCCAATCTCCTAGCGGATGTCTTGTCACGCTTACCCACTGACGTAAAAGAGAACAAAAATATAACAGAAAATCTCGAGAAAACACTGGACACTAGGACCCAGGGGGAGCATTAGGTAAGTTATCCCGGAGTTTGTTAACAGCATTAGTCTGCTCTTGGGTCCAGACAAATTTCTGGTTCTTTCGAAGTAACTTGTACAAAAGTTCGGCTATGTGCGCAAAATGCCCTTTAAAGCGGCGATAGTAGTTGCAGACACCTAAAAAGGCTTGCAACTGCTTGCGCGTAGAGGGCATTGGCATTTTTTTAATAGCATTTACTCTACGCTCGTCCATTGCCATGCCGTCCGCTGTGATTTTATACCTTAGAAAGGTGAAACTTGTTGTAAAAAACTGGCACTTTTTGACTTTTAACTCAAGGCCAACTTCTTGGTGGCGCCTGAGAATTTTTTCCACTACTTCCAAATGTTTTTCGGGTGTCCCGCTCGCTATTGAAATGTCATCCATATATGCACGGACGTTATCTCCGATATGATCGCTGAGTACTTCACTTATAACCCATGCAAAAAAAAAAGAAAAAAACAAAAAAACGGCGAGCCCTGAAGTCCGTATGGAACACGATTAAAGTGAAATTTGGAGTCGTTAACGGTGAAAGCAGTGAGATGCCTATCTTCAGGTTTAATGACGCATTGCTGATACGCTTGAGATAGGTCCAGAATAGTTAGGTATATAGCTCGACCTAGTGAATGTAAAAGCTCCGAAATTCTAGGGAGAGGAAACTAGACGGATTCAATGTCCTCATTTAACGCACGGTAATCAATACAAGGTCTGATTACACCATCTGGCTTTTTCACGATAATCAGAGGGCAATTATAGCTAGATTTAGACAGTGAGTTCACGCCTTCTTCAAGCATGAGGGCGATCTCGGCGTCCAATTTGGCTTTATAAGCATGAGGAATAGTATATGGGCGTTTGTTCACTCCTGTGTTTTCCTTTAATTTAATTTCCAGTTGATCTCTAGTGTACTCACCGTATGTTTCACCAGGGAGCCAAGTAGCTGCCCTGTATTTGTTCAGCAGTTCTAGTACTTCGTCTTTCCGCTGTGAGCAAATAATATCGTCGCTAACTAACGCTCGTTATTGCTCATGCTTATATGGCTGGGGGTTAGTCTCGGGAGTGTAAACAGTACAATTTGTAACATCATTCTCACACAGTGAAGAATCATTAACATCATTGCATGATTTTACATATTTAGCTGCACATATACGAGTACCAGCGTATAACTCTACGGAATGATTTCTCTAATTAACAAAAATAACGCGTGCTTGTTGCGCGTTCACATGAGTTAACATGTGGGGAATAACAATGTGTGGTTTCACAGTTGTACGTTGCAACCAAAGGTCAACGTCATTGTTGACTTGTTTATTGACTTTGACAATTAAATGCGTAACTGCACAGGCTGGTATCGTCACATTTTCTCTACTATGGACAGGCAAACCACCTGCTTCAAGCTTAAGGTATTACACTTCATATTAAATTATGTTTACGTAACACTTGTTCACTACACAAAGTACATTCATAGGTTTGAAAGGACTCACAGATAGCACATCAAATAATAACGGGTAAAACAGACATAGGACAGATTATAGAAGAGAAGCGTAGGGCGTTGCCGTGGAGGAGTGCGCCGTCTCCTTTTTGTGCTGCACCCGTCGGCCGTTGACTTCAGTGCAGGCAACTCTTGTCGAGGTCAAGCGGCAGTACCGGTCTGTGGTCTCACAAAAACAGGTCCAGTGGACGGTTGCAATACTGACCATGGCTGTGCTATGTCAAGGCACGATACGATCTTCTCTATGCAGCGCTGCTGTAGTAGGAGCGCTGCATATGCTGCTGTCATTGAGCTGTTTGTATTCCGGAGAAGTTTTCGTTCCTTTCTCCTGGCAGTGCCACGGGAATTTTAGTAATTATTCCATGTATGCGTGGATCACTGATATCAATGGTTAGGTATCGATCTGAGCGATAGCTTTTATTTGTACTAGGCTTTCTATGTTTCAACCAACGTTTTCTGGAAAAACATAGATAGGCTTTAAGCATATTGATGGTGGCGTGCTGTAGAACATTCATATCGATGAGTACATCATATTCGACATCTCTTGCAGCTTCGAACACTAGTGTGGTGTCAAGTAATGGATCTATGCTGGTCATGACTTGAATTGCAATGCGGCCAACTATGGGCACGGGATGTCCGTTTGCATCCGAAACTTTTAATGTAAATTGAGAGAGCGAATCGTGTGAGAGCTTTGCTTAAACAAATTGTATGGTATTAGCGTGGTAAATCTCCTGTATCTAGATAAGCCCGCACTATTTTTCCATAAAAATTGGCTAGTACATATGGTGCAGAAATCTGTAGTCGCGCCTCATTCAGCGGAATCCTTAGTCAATAGAGAGCTTCGTCGTGGGCGTCGCTTCCTTCTTCCGTTGTTTCTTCTTGGATGTTCGGATCATACATGCTTGACTCGTGGTCATCGTGATTACCATCAGTGCTTGTCGCTCCCCGTGGCTGGATAACACGGACAGAGTTGTTACCTTGTGTTTTTTTGCGGCATTCTTTTGTATCAGGCGAATCTTTCAGTTTGCAGTTTTTACAGTATTTGCCTTTAGCCTGAGTGATGCGTGTTCGGCATTCAGAAGCGCTATAGCCGTACTTCTGGCAATACCCACATGTTTTACACTGGTTTTGTCTTTGGCCTGGTTTATTACATATAAAGCACAATAATTATTCAGGGTTTTGTCGTCCGCTGTATAAAGTTTTTTCCGTTGTCTGTGCTGTAGCTTTCCATATAGATTCATCTCTCTGCTTTTGCGCCTGCGGGGTCGTGTGCAGCTTCCTTTTTTCCCCTTGCTTCACGGTCTCCGCCATAAAAGACGTACTGCTTTTTTTGCGGACCGTAAGTGTACAAGTGTTTGTCATAAACTTTGTTATGCACTTGTGTAGATACAAACAAATGCATCGCAAAGTTTGCAGGATACGCAACTGACTAATATCCTGTGCAGCTCGTCTAGGAGGTTCTGGCGTCCCTGGCGCCTCTGTTGCGTCTGCTACATCTGTTGCATCTGTTGGGTCTATTGCATCTGTCGATTGTTCTGAAGTTGGTGACTGGGGCGGACGCGGTATGTCGGCTGGAACATTGCGAGGAGTAATCTTCACCTTAGTCTTCTCGTCAACTTCTCCCTTCGTCAGAGGTTCATGCATTAGGTAAGCTTCTACTGCAACTTTTGAAGCTACTTCGAGTGCCGTCGTGGCACAGAATATATTCTTCTCCGTCAACCTCGTTTCAAGTAGTGAGGCTGATGCATGCATTAACTCAGTAACCCTGAATGAAGATATATTTTTAAAAACTCCTCTTTAACTTCCGAAAATGGAATATTCAGGCCGACATAACAACTGATAACTTTGATGGCATCTCCGCGCTTTTTGTTTATGTTGGCAAAAAGAAGCTGAAGCTTCTTCTCATCGGAGATGATGTTATGAGCCACAAAGTAATTTTAGAGGGTCCTAAGAAACGTTCTCGCGTCCAGCTCGGGCTCAAAATGAGCTCCTGTGGTCTCGGGATTCCCGTGAATTTCGGGATGTCGTTGAGGATAGTCAGCTGCTGGGTATGCGCCATTTTTATTCCTTTCCGATATTTCACACTTCACTTCCCGCCGATAAATTTCACACTACGTCATTTTACACAACACAATAGAGATGCTAGGAACCCAAAAACAGAGTGCAGAGCAAAGTTCAATTCGACATGTCACACTAAAAGTTCGTTAGAGGCACAGGACACGACAGTGGTACAAGAGCAACGTGCAAAATTTTATGCAATACTCATTCTGTTCCCGATGCGATGTGTCGTCTTTGCATAGTCGTGCCTCTAGGTGTGCTGTCACTGGGGTCCTTTTGTTATTTTTGTAGTACCACAATAATTTATCACTTTATTAATTTTGAGTCATTTCTCGCCATTTAATCTATCTTATCCGCGTCGCCAATTTATGTTGGTCGTTTCTGCGCCAACAATTAAGTCCTATATAAGTAGGATAAATACGCGACTGGCTTTTTAAGTTTTAATAAGCGAGTAAACATGGGTTAGTACAGCAATGGCAATTCGTGCTTAGTTATACAGGAGTTCTGACTCTGTGGGTTTAGACTGATCTAGCCATAGGAAGCGAGTATTGAGAAAAATGTAATAAGTTGTGGCTCTACGGTTAATATTTTGCACAAGGCAAAAGACAAGGGCCGCAGGGCCAGTCGGTACGTTGATGAGAAGTGCAGGGGATTGGCACTTTCACTAGCAGTTGCTTGCGTTTTATAGTGTGAGCGCACTGGTGGGCGAATACCGCTTCCTGACCTCTCACTTCAGTAACACAAGTTTTTACTTGAAGCGAACAGGATTCAGTGAGGGTGGATCCTTGGAAAGTTGGCCAAGAGATCTTGTGCTCTTTTAGAAGTTAACTTTCTACAGGGGTTAGCGCCCGACGTGGCGATTAGTTTGATGCTTTATGTTGACAGGTACCATGTACTACGCATTTTATTAGCTAACAGAAGACAAGTGAAATGTCGTTGCGATGGCGATGTGGGGCACGGCCTCCTGGTGGACTGGAAGTGCGTGGAGTGAAAGCTTGCGGATGTTGAGGCCCAGTGATGGCCTCTCGAAGCATTGGGTTGCGCGGGCGCCTCAACAACCTGCTTCTATCAAATCAACGCATCCATCAGTTTGACTTTAATGCATTACGATGAGGGATGTGTAAACACCGCCTAATATATTACATTTATAGCTCTCATTGCAGTTATAGCTTTTTATTGTGCTTATAGCTTCTATTGCACTAACGTCATAAACTACAATACATCCGGACTCAACTTTGTATACCTCTTTTTGTGCGGACAGAAAACGAACTTCATTGCTGTCATTTCTGATGGCCAACTGTAGTCAAACCAGCGCCGTAAGGAGTCCGATGGGCATGGCTAAGAACGCTAAGCAACTTGGCCAAATCTCATTTTAACGTGTGGTAAAACTTGTCTCAATAAAAAAAAATATTTAGATTCGAATACTCACAGGGTATTAGTCAATAGATTAGATTTGGAACTGCTGCGTCCAATTCTGCCCCACCTCTAAAGGATTGTTCAAGCTATTTTCAGATGGAAGACCTTCTATTGGTTGCTGACCTTATACAGTCAGAACTGTTGTAACTGATGTAGGCTAGCAACAGCCCTCTAAGCCCTAGCAGAGATTCCCGGGAATAGGCAGCGGATGGTGGCCAGAAGCCATGTCGGATATTGTTCGGTTTCTACCTCCGTCGAATAACCACAGCGCGCCGCTCTAATTATATTCTTAACTACTTTCTCAAAAGGAGTAGAGCACATTTAGGTCGGTACCAAATCTCTGGACGAGACTCTATCAACTGGTCCTGATCGCTCCCTGAGAGCGAGGCCCATGAGCGAACCTTCTTGAGGAGGCCCGCCGCCGTGTTCATATGCAATATGAATCTATAATCTCCGTCAGGATAATCTCGTCCTTTCTTCCTCGCTCACTGTGAACTAGGATCCCCTATTTATAGGACTCGACAGAGATAAGGTACAAGGAGACAGCAGCCTATGTCGAAGCATAACCCTGCATCTATAATTGAGCTGGCTAGGGTCCGGAACCAATCTCCCTTTCAGGAGTCTGATTCCTGAGCCACTCCGAAAAAGTAGAAACTTATGCTTATTCTACCAACTCTGTTCTCTGAGCTTTCGTCGAAACAGAACAGAGTTTATTAAAAAGTAGGGACGTCTGTCCCCTGCCCTACCCGTTGTTTAATCATCCGCGAAGTTATCGATTTCCCATGGAATAACCTGAGCTAGCCATTGGGCATCTTAAGACCCTGTCTACTGGCTATCTCCTTTTCCTGAGCTTATGAAAAGCCAGAGTCCGCTCACAGCGCTAATCTAACCCAGAGACCAACCCATGCTCACGACTTGGCCATCCGCCTCAGTCCAGAATACTGACCGAGGTTCCACCGTCGGTGCGCATCTGTCTCGTGCTACGGACCTGAGATACTTATCCTTTCCTCAAGGAAAGGGTTATAGCTAAATGCGCCCACCACAAGGACAATGACTCTAGTTGTTGCCCTCCTGATAGCATGCTTCTATTATATAACTGCAGATGTGATATATCAATAGTTAATATTAACTGGAGGAAACTTCATTTCAGGAAGATCCGTTGGAGTTGTTGTACTCATCATGCCTACTAATACTCTAGTTTGTAGTCGAATTCATCCAATAGGAAGAGTTTAAGGGAAATTTCCCTGCAGGGAGCTTGTACACGAGACTACTCGGCACATCTGGGTTTAAGACCGTCAAGTACTATACTCCTCGGCGAAACCTATGCTCATAAATGGTCTCCTGCGAGTAAGCCCCTATCTGGCTTTGCTGCTCGAGAAGGAACTCCAGATAAGACGCGTCCCCGTCACATCTGGCTGAGATTTAAACAGTTTCTTATCAACGGGAAAACTCTTGTTCTGACCTGGAGCTTCCTTCAATAAACCAGAACTGCATTCTTAACAGGAAGCAGATCATGAATATACAACCATCTGTGGTTGAAGTTTGAATTTCATACTGAAGGATAAGCCGGAGAGTGCCGGCTGAGCACTGTGCTTAGACCGTCATAAGGAGGGCACCCATCTGGGCAAAGAAAATAATCAGTTCTACTAAAGCTTCAGAGGACCCCTTATGTAAGGTCCAAGTGTAGGACACACTGGTTCGAAATTCAACGCTGGGCCTTCCTTAAGGAGTCTAGAAAAACGGTTTCATTCACCCATATTTCAAGGAAACTCAGAACTGGAGAAATTTTCCTACCGCCTCGATTTGAGCCTTGGGGCTGCTGCGGCAAAGCTGTTCTAAATACTGGGCCAAGTCAAGGACTTGGCTTCGACTGTCTTTCTAGATCTCATGGTGAACTAGAATTTTGGACCGCGGAAGGTCCCTAGGAGACCTGAGCTAAAATCTCCAGGCACACTGTTCTAAGGAAAAACTGTTATTGGACATAGCAGGGAGGTAGAGTCCAGACAGTATAGGCGACCTATGCCATGTGTCTGTGGAGGATAAGGTCGACGCTTGGACCTCCCGAATTGCTTAATTGCACCTGGCTGTAGAGAGTCGGAGCTATATCACCTTTCGTTTGATAATTGTTCGTTTATCTGTGCACCACAGGGATTTTGCCTAGTGCGGCAAGTCCAACAGGACCACACAAAAAGGTCACACCCTCCAAAGGTAGCCTTTTGTTAGAGCTAAGTGCATAATCATAACTGCAGAGCTTCAGCGAAATTCCTACATTGTAATTATTATTATTATCGAGGGGATTTCAAGACCCAATAATTGGATCGGTTGAGCGATGTTGGGCTCTACACTCTGGCGCCGGGTCACATCCTGCAACCAAAGGTTTAGAGCACTTTGCGAATGATGTGCGCTGTTCCGAGTAGAGCGCTCTTCTGGAGAGTTCCTGTATGGGGATGGCCGCACTTCAGCTCTCGGATGGCAGTATTGAGATTTTTTGACATGGCCCCCAGAGCTCCGATGACCACTGGAACGACGTCGACCTTTATCTGCTACAGTCCCTGTAGTTCGATGGCAAGGTCCCGGTACTTTTCCTTCTTCTCCGCTTCCTTGTCGATGATTCTGAAGTCGAAGGGGGTTGAGACGTCTATCAGTTTGGCCGACTTCTGCTTGTCTTTGACGACGATGTCCGGTCGGTTGGCCTGAAGTACTCGATCGGTTTCCATCCTCTTGTCCCAGTAGATCTGCTCGGCTTCGTTTTCAACCGTGGGCGCGGGCTCGTGCTCGTACCACCTCTCACTGACCGGAAAGTTATGGATCCGCAGGAGGGTCCAGTGAAGGTGTCGTGCAACTTTATCGTGCCTGCGCTTGTACTCCTTTTGCGCCAGCATTCCGCATTCGCTTATGATGTGGTTGATGGTTTCATCTGAGCTCCTGCAGATTCTACTGGTACTAGGGACGTTTCTCTTATCGATTTTATTTTGGATATGCCTGGTTCTGAGGGCTTGCTCTTAAGCTGCCGAGATAGTGCCTTCTTTTTCTCGTTTCAGCTCACCCCTCAGGAGCCAGTTCCATGAGTCGGATAGTGTTTTGTCCTGAACAGCTTTAGATAGCTCGGTATCACAGCTACATCTTTCTGTGATAACCCAGCTAAATTTCAGAAAATCTTAACGGCTTCAGATTCGATCATCTTCGACCCTCCCACCTGAAGAGCCAAGGTACGGCAAAACGCGTCGTGGGTAACAAAATTTATAATTGTGCTTCTACTCGTTTTCTTCAATATTTGTAACAATGCCACCTTAAGACAATCTACATCAGAAACCGTGGCAAGTATATTACATCATGCAGCTAGCAGACGACTGCAAATGTTTAATTGGTATGCTGCATTTCGGAGAGCTTTTAATATCTTAAGAGGCCTTCCATCGCTTCAAGCTACTGGATGCTCCCGTCAAAATTTAATCATCGTTGTTTGTTGTATTTTTGTCATCTACCGCGCAGATGTGCCACCTTTGAAGCCCTCGTGCAGGAGGTTCCTGCCTCCCCGGTGCATCTTCGTACTGTAGTTGGAGTCACTGCAGCGGACAACGCTTCAAATTTGGAAAACATTTGCTTGTTTGAAAATTATCTTTATAGCTTTGGATAACTCGGTATCACAGCTACATCTTTCTGTTATAACCCGGATAAATTCCAGATAATCTTAACGTCTTCAAATTCGACCATCTTCGACCCTCCCACCTGATGAGCCGAGGTACGGTGGAACGCGTCGTGGGTAACAAAATTTCTAATCGTGCTTCTATTCGTTTTCTTCAATATTTGAAATAATGCTACCTCAAGACAATAATAATAATATTATTATTATTAATATTATTATTATTATTATGGGATGGGATTTCACAACCCAATAGTTGGATCGGTTGAGCGATGTTGGGCTCTACACTCTGGCGCCGGGTCACATCCCGCGACCTAATGCTCAGAGCACTTTGCGAATGATGTTCGCTGTTCCGAGTAGAGCGCTCTTCTGTAGGGTTCCTGGGTGGAGATGGCCGCACTTCAGTTCTTGGAGGGCGGTCTTGAGATTCTTGGGCATGGCCCCCAGAGCTCCGAAGACCACTGGAACGACGTCGACCCTCATCTGCCAGAGCCTCTGGAGCTTGATGGCAAGGCCCCGGTACTTTTCCTTCTTCTCCGCTTCCTTGTCGATGATTCTGGAGTCGAAGGGGATTGAGACGTCGATCAGTTTGGCCGACTTCTCCTGTTTATCTATGACGACGATGTCCGGTCGGTTGGCGTGAGCTACAAGATCGGTTTCCATCCTCTTGTCCCAGTAGATCTATACGGCTTCGTTTTCAACCACGGGCGCGGGTTCGTGCTCGTACCGCCTCTCACTGGCCGGGAAGTTATGGATCCGTAGGAGGGTCCAGTGAAGGTGTCGGGCAATTTTATCGTGCCTGCGCTTGTACTCCTTTTGCGCCAGCACTCCGCATTCGCTTATTACGTGGTTGATGGTTTCATCCGAGCTCCCGCAGATTCTGCAGGTACTAGGGACGTTTCTCTTGTCGACTTTCTTTTAGATATACCTGGTTCTGAGGGCTTGCTCTTGAGCTGCCAGGATAGTGCCTTCTGTTTCCCGTTTCAGCTCACCCCTCAGGAGCCAGTTCCATGAGTCGGGGACTATTTTGTCCTGGCAGCCCCAAGGTCCTGGCCGGACATCTTCATGCTACTCCACTTGTTAATTCGCTCCAGGCGTCGTCGCTCTTTGAACTACTCAGCCGTATTGGTCTCCTTCAGCAACTTTTCCTCGACTAAGCAGCGTGCCCACGGGTCGCCGCTCTCTCTGAAGTGTTGAGAGAGAGCGCGTTTTTCCACTTCGACGCAGTCCTCGACGCTGATGAGGCCACGGCCCCCCTCTCTTCTGTTGAGATAGAGTCTGTCGACGCACGATGGTCATGAACTTCCTGGTTTTGATGTCCATGTCAGTGCAGTCCTTCTTGGTCCAGTTAATGATGCCAGCACAGTATCGGACCACGGGGACGGCCCAGGTGTTGATGGCCTTGATGGTGTTGCCCCCATTGAGGTGTGACTTCAAGATAAGCCGGAGTCGGGTGAGGTACTCCTTCCGAATGTGGTCTTTCATCGTTCTGTGGAGAATGGTGTGTTACTCCATGACACCCAGGTACTTGCAACCTGACTCCTCGATATTCTTGACGGTGCCTTCTTCGATGGTGGTTCCCTCAGACGCAGTAACCTCTCCCCGTTCGATGTTAAGAACTCCGCACTTACTGATGCCGAACTGCATTTTGATGTCTTGTGAGTACTGATGGACTGGACTATAGTAAAGAGCTGCTCTACTTGGTCCTTTGATTTGGTGTAGAGCTTGAGGTCGTCCATGTAAAGCAGGTGGTGGCCGGCCTTGTACAGTGTCTCGGAGAGGGTGATCATGGTCAGGATAAATAGCAGTGGAGATAGGGAGTCGCCCTGGAAGATGCCCCGCTTGATGCTCACCTCGCCGAAGTGTTTGTTGGCGCTTGTGAGCTGGGTCTTCCAATTGGGCATGGTCGTCGCGATCAAATTGCGGATGTTGCCGGCAATGCCGTAGGTGTCAAGGCATTCCAGGATCCAGGAGTGAGGGACCATGTCGAAGGCTTTCTTCTAGTCAACCCAAGCCATGCTTAGGTTTTTCTTTTTGCTCCTGGCATCTTTCGTGAGGAGCTTGTCGACGAGCAAATGGTCCTTCGTTCCCCTGGTGTCCCTGCGGTAACCTTTCTGTTCGTCTGGTTGGAGGTTCTTTGAGTCTAGATGTTGATAGACTCGCTCGTAAATTATGCCCGTCAGCACCTTCCCCATAAGGGGGAGGCACGTGATTGGGCGGTAATTGCTGACCTCCGGGCCTTTGCGGTGTCATTCGGGATTAGGACCGTTTTCCCTGTGGTTTTCCAGGTGGGCACGGTTCCGCGTTGCAGGCAGTGGTTGAGCTGTTCAGCAATTCTGGAGTGCAGCGATGTGAAAGTTTTGATCCAGTAGCCTTG
>LQNS02278143.1:6502123-6515052 GCA_001587735.2 Parhyale hawaiensis | reverse complement strand
AACTTGTTTCCATCATTTAGAACTTGTTTCCATCATTTAGAACTTGTTTCCATCATTTAGAACTTGTTTCCATCATTTAGAACTTGTTTCCATCATTTAGAACTTGTTTCCATCATTTAGAACTTTTTTCCATAATTTCGAACTTTTTTCATCATTAAGCGCTTGTTTTTATCATTTAGAGCTTGTTTTCAGCATTTAAAACTTGTCTACCAATTAACAGATCTTCACTCCCCAAACTTCCTTTGGGTGATTCGTTTCCTTTGGGTCTTTTTGGGTGATTCGTACTTTCGTGGGACCCATATCAGTCTGTTGCAAGACCCTGGAATGCGTGGTTGTAGATGTTCAATTATGTAGAGTCCAATGATCTGTTGTTGGCAAATCAATTTGTATTTAGGCGAGGGAGGTCCTCTGAGGACCAGCTTCTGCTGGCATATGCTGACGTGTTGAGGGGCCTGGAGCGGCGGAACGTTATTGATATATTTTTAAACTTCTCCAAGGCATTCAATAAGGTAAGTCATGTGGTTCATGTGGTCCTCCTAAGAAAACTACAGGACTTGTGAATGGATGGAGAAATTCTGTCATGGATTCATGCCGTCCTATCTGGCTCACCTTTCAAGGCAGTGTTGGGGCTGTGTCGGTCGCAGCAGACCTGTTGCGAGTGGTGTCTCGCATGGTTCCATCTTGGGGCTTTTGCTATTTTTGCTTTGTCATGGGGCGCTTTTTGGTGCCTTGGCCATGTCACCTCTAGCGACCGCCCTACTTAATCTACCCCGTGAAGAACAAGGCGAAGGTGACGAAGGTGAAGGCTCCCTCTCTTGGTGAACCTGATCGTGTGAGGTGCGTGTGTGCTGGAACTGCTGTCGACCTAGGAGTGTAAGAACAGTGTAGCTAGGTACCTCAATTGTGTTCGTGTGTACTAGCTCCTGTTCGTGTACATACTGTAAGCCTACTGTTGCTGTCTTGGAAGGGTTGTTCAGTGGATCAACCTGGGAGTTGAGAGGTTTGTGGCTTGAGGCCTTCGTTTACAGTTTAGCCCAACTCCAGGGGGACCCTCCATGCCAGCTGCCGTGGTTGTTAGTAGGCTTGCAGCTCCGCACTTGTACATAGTTTGCCGCAGTTTTTTGCATTGTAAATATTTTCTTTCCCTTGTAATACATTCCCATCACTTGTAAATATGTAGTTCCACCTAACTATTGGCCTGATTATCGGCAAACCTCCGGATAGCTGGGCGGTGCAAATTACAGTCAGGGCCGTGGCGACTTTACGTGACAGTGCCGTGAAATAGCAAGAAGCCATCATCGACTTTAAATTGAGTAGTTATTGTGGGGAAATCACTGGTTTTCGTCTGTCACCCGGCTCACTTTTGCGCTACTGCTTCCGGGGTGTTGCCGCTGACCAGCCAACACCAAGAGCAAGATCAGAGTAGGGAAACCTCATCCCAGCGCAACTTGGCGGGCAGCAGTAATACTTAGCGACAGTTTGTGCCAAGAGCAAGATTGGATCTTTCTTTGGCATGATCTTTGATAGTAATAAGTGGCCTTTGAGCCAGTGTCCTCAGGTCAGTGTATAGAAACTGAGATTTTGCTGCCTGACCGCCAAGAGTGCTTTGCTTTGGTAGTTGCGTGACCCTCTATACCATACCCTTGACCAGCCAATCTCTGATACAGACTTTGATGCGAGCACAATCTGGCAGGAGCTGACAGTGTTCAGTGTTGTTGGAACAAATAGTTCTTCCGTTGGCCCTGCTTGGTTTGAGTGAATCGCGGTGGGTAGTTTTCTGTGGTGACAGCGGTCTAATAAGGCAAATAGCCATTTCATTGGGTTTGACGTTAGATCAGTGCCGGACTAGCTAGATACTGCCCTCCTTTGCGATTGTGCTCGCATACCGTAAGGTTGGGCTATTTCGTCACCCCGGGGGTTATTTCAGCACCTGGCAAAGTTTTCAGTTTTATATTCATTGCGGAAGAACTTATTACAGCAGAAAAATGGTACAAGGTTCGTTTAAAATGTAACAGAATTGTCTTGAATATGAGACAAAAAACAAGCCCCTCAGACAAAGTTGAGTATAAAAAACCCTGTTTCAGAAAGTTTCAAAAAAGCCTTCAGGCCAATATTTATTTATGTCCATGTGCAAAATAAAATGGGTATTTTCGATCGTAGTTGGCTTGCGTGCGTCTAACTTCGCCATCCCAAACGAAACAGCATCTCGTAAGAAAAGCTCAGAGCTGCTTACTTTAGGGAGGGCTATTTTGGCACATTTTGCGGGCTATTTCGGCATACTGTTTGGTAGGGCTAATTCGGCTTCCCACCTGACAAAATAGCCCCTTTTAGGACATAAATATGTGTTACTATGGAAACAAAAATGCTGATATTGCGGCAGAAACAATCAAATTGTCAACATATCGTATAAAATACACTAAACGTACAGAACAGTGATCCCTCGATATTCAAGGATTCCTTTTTTTGCGGTTTCGGTTATTCGTGACGGCCTGGAGTGCGACAGTCCATTATTCGCGCGACGCCCTTACTTATTTGCGGTCCTATAGAGTAATTACAGCAGATCCTCGACTTACGAACCTCCCGACAAACGAACTTCGCGACTTACGAACCTTGGCCCAAAATTACCCCCGTGAAACGAACCTTTACCTGACTTGCGAATCTTAGCATAAAAATTATGCCTGTGATACGAACCTTTACCCGAATTACAAACCTGGAAAGTGGTCTCTGTGACAGCTCACTCCTTGTTGCACACCTCATCACACTCTTCTACACACACGTCACGCGCTCTAGCACACGCATCACGTGCTCTAGCACACACATCACATGCTCTAGCACACACATCACTTGCTCGCGCACTCGCATCACGCACTTTTACACGCACATCATGCGCTTTCACACGCACATCATGCGCTTTCACACGCACATCATGCGCTTTCACACGCACATCATGCGCTTTCACACGCACATCATGCGCTTTCACACGCACATCATGCGCTTTNAAACATATTACTAAATGTTATTAATTCCATTCATTGTTTGATGAAATCGTATTTTTTTGGATATGCCGTATAATATAAGGTCATAAAAAAGTCATAAATATTTATCCTGAAAAGTCATAACAAGTCATAAAAATTTCCTAGCAATCTTCAGTAGACACCATGTACTACCGTACTTGCAGTATTTGGCCAGCCAAATTCTATTTCTCCCATAGAGAACCCAAGAGTAACTGTTACTGATTTAGCCATATTCCCCGCCAGTCCTATTGTTATGCCTGCGTAGGAATGGGTGGTGTGCTGTCTGCAGCTGTTGTGGTCAACAACTGACCTACACAGAAAATTTTTCAGATTTCATGTTGTTTCACAGTTGTTATATATATATATATAGTGGCAGAAATACACCAAATGTAGGTACAGTACAGTGATCCCTCGATATTCACGGGTTTGTTTTTTGCGGTTTCAGTTATTCGTGACAGCCTGAAGTGCGACAGTCCATTATTCGTGGGATGCCCTTGCTTATTCGCGGTCCTACAAAGTAATTACAACAGATCCTCGACTTACGAACTTCCCAACAAACGAACTTTCCGACCATCAAACTTTGCGACTTACGAACCTTGGCCCAAAATTACGCCCGTGAAACGAACTTTTACCCGACTTGCGAATCTTTTCACAAAAATAATGCCTGGGATACGAACTTTTACTCAAATTACAAATCTGAGAATTTGTCTCTGTGACAGCTAACTCCCTGTTGCACACACACTCTAGCACACACATCATGTGCTCTAGCACACACATCATGTGCTCTAGCACACACATCACGCGCTTTTACACGCACATCATGTGCTCTTACACATCACGCTCTTTTACACGCTCATTACACACTTTTACACGCACATCATATGATTTTACACGCACATCACGTGCTTTTACACGCACATCACGCGCTTTTACATGCACATCATGCGCTTTTACACGCACATCATGCGCTTTTACACGCACATCATGCGCTTTTACACGCACATCATGCGCTTTTACACGCACATCATGCGCTTTTACACGCACATCATGCGCTTTTACACGCACATCGTGCGCTTTTACCCGCACATCGTGCGCTTTTACCCGCACATCGTGCGCTTTTACCCGCACATCGTGCGCTTTTACCCTCACATCATGCGCTTTTACCCTCACATCATGCGCTTTTACCCTCACATCATCCGCTTTTACCCTCACATCATCCGCTTTTACACAAAATCACGCACTTCTACAGGAACGCAACCTATTTATTTCCTATGTTTCATGTATTTAGCTATGGATTCATTATTCGTGAGCCTCTTGATGGAACGTAACCCTCACGAATAGAGAGGGATTACTGTATACTGTATAACATTGTGAGGCCATTAAATCTTCAAAGACCTGCATCATACAGTAAATAATTCAGCCACATGGAGCTATATAGGCATGCCGAAATTACCTGACATGTGCGGCTAATTTGGGCATCCCCCTTTGGAGAGACCCTGATGAAAATTCCAGAAACCTAAGGACTGGATACTAAGGGGAATTAAAGCCTAAGCTTAGACTCAACTTTTTATTGTAAACATTTGTTTGTAGGATTACAGGTTCTGTAGCTGTGCTCATTTAAGTGCAACTTTCCAGCCGAAATAGCTCTACCTTACGGTATGTGACTTTCCTTTGTTCTTGTTGACTTGTATATAGCGTAGTACCCGACTTATAAACGGTGGAGTTGTGGAGATAAAAAAAAAACACAGTAGCTTCACACAAACTACATTGAAGAAGGGATGTTACACGAGCAGGTACACGCTCTTATCGAGACGGCGTAGGGCAAGGGAAGAACGAGTCAGTCACACCAGTGGCTGAGCAGGGTTCAAGTTACGGTTTGAGTTCCAGTTCCGTGATTACCATAATACAGTCAGAGAGAATCATACATGATTAATTCGTATTAGACAAAACATGGTATTCACTTGTGTGCATCAATAAGGGATATACATAACAGGATATTGTTTACACATATCAACACGCCCTCTTACACAATAGCCTATTACAGATGTCCAATTGGCAATTAGCTTCCTGTAATACACACAAATTTCTGAAGCTTAATCCTAGAGAGAGGATTGGTGAAAACATCAGCTACATTATTCTCTGAAGCAATATAATGCAGATTAATGTTCTTGGCTTACACCTCTGACCTAATAAAGTTATACCTTATATCAATGTGTTTGCTTCTCTGGTGGTCAACTGGGTTTTTAGCTCAACTGATAGCGCCTTGATTATCTACATAAAGTTCAACTGGAACAATTGCTGTAAGAACTTTACTTCTTTAGAGGCATCAGTGAGTGAGATATACTCAGCCTCACAATTGGCTAAGGCCACAACGTTTTGCTTCTTACTACTCCAAGACAGGAGGGGTCCATTGCAATTTAACATGAAGCAGCATCTGGAGATGCTTTTCCTATCTTCTGATCCTCCCGAATCAGAATCACAGTGTCCTATCAGTTTTGGAAATTGTTAGCTTGTAGTCCAAGCTGCCTGTAATGTACTTCAGTAGCTACCTACATATTTTGCCAAACTCACATGATTAGCAGTAGGTCTGGACATGTGCTGTGCTAGCTTATTTATTGCAAAACGGATGTCCGGCCTTGTATTGGTCATAGCTTATATCAAGCTACCGACTATATCTCTATAAAGAGATGCATTTTGACTGGACAAATCTTGAGAGTCCTGGTGCATAGCCTTCATGGCACCTACGTCACATGGGGAAGCTTTGGGGTGGCAATCTGCCATATTAAATTTATGCAGGACTTTCTCAAGATAGACTCGCTGGTTCATAGATATAGAATCATCTGAAAAATTAAAGTTTATTCCTAAGAACCATGACAACTTGCCTAGGTCTTTCTTCCTAAATTGGGCATGTAGGAAATTCTTATCTGAAATTCTTAACTTCTAACATCTGAGTTTCACTACTCAAGGCAACGATTATATCGTCAACCAGGGTTGCGGAGTAGGAGGGTTCAAGGTCCGGCTCCGACTCCTGGTCCTCCAGAATTTCCAACTCCAACTCCTGGTCCTCAAAATTTTCCGACTCCGACTCCCGACTCCGACTCCTAGGTCCAACTACAGTAGTAGATATTTGATGTAAACATTAAACATATCCAAATAATTTTTGCTAATATAAACATATAACTATCAAGTTAAAGATGTTAGGTGTTTTGTACATATACAATGATATTTTGCATCATTTGGGATATTAAAGTGAGAACATGAGGACATTAAACAAATTTTGATAAAACTTTTGCACCTGATAAATTATGGGAGGGGGGGAGAGGCCAAAAATTGAGGGGGGGGCAAAATACTCAATTTTCGACCGATTGTTCTGAAATTCACATAGTGTATGTATTTTTGGAAAAGAAACACATTTTACTCCCACAATTTTTTTGATTTAGGCCTTAGTTTTTGAGATAATGGAAGTATATACAGTATAATGATATACCTATGCATATTTTCTAAATTTCAAAGGAATAGAACTCAATGAGTTTTCATGCTACAATAAAAACGACAGTTTTGGAATCCTTGAAACATTCTTAACAAAACCACTGAGCTAGCCTTTCCATTTTCTATTCTGTCCAATCACAACCTAACTAAAATATAGGGGGGAAATCAGTTTTCGGCTGCATTGAATAAAGGGCTAAAATGAAAAATCCTGCTGTATAGTTTCCTTAGGAAGGCTTCAAGGATTCTAAAACTGTCATTGTTTTTATTGTAGCATGAAAACTCATTGAGTTCTATTTCTTCGAAATTTAGAAAAAATATATGGGTATACATTCATATATATTTCCATTATTTCAAAAACTAAGGCCTCAATAAAAAAAATTGTGGGAATAAAATGTGTTTCTTTATCAAAAATACATATACTATGCAAATTTCAGAACAGTCTGTTTAAAATTGCTCATTTGTCCCATCCCCCCTCATGCCCCCCTCACATAATGTAGAAGGTGAAAAAGCTCTACCCAACATTTTCTCAATGGCCTCATCACATGAAATAGGAAAATACATGGTAGCTATAGCTGTAAAAGAGAAATGTGCAAAAAAAATATCCACATTTACATTTTTTTTAAATTTGTGGCTGAAAATTTAGATTTGAATGATATTTGTTAATAAATGGCATCCCAGAGTCTGACTAAAAATTCCGACTCCCGACTCCTAGAGCAAGTGAGATTCCGACTCCGACTCCCCCTCAAATCCTCCGACTCCGCAACCCTGTGACGTCAACCCAGATTTTTATCGCAATAGTTTTGTTGCCGTTGTTAATCCTAGTGTACAAACAGTAGTCGACGAGGGACTGTTCGAACCCTTGCGAGACAAGCTTGGAATGCAACTAATTATTCCAATTACGTCCACTCTGCTTCAGTCCATAGCGGGACTTTTTCAGCCTGAGAACAAGTTTTTCTCCTCTCTCATTTGTCTCTACAAAACTCTTAGGTTGCTCTACATAGACATCAAAATCTATTGGTGCATATAGAAATGTAGTTTTCACATCCATCTGGTGGACAATGAGACTTTCTTGTGCAGCAATTTGCATAAGCATTCTGATAGAGGTCATCCTAGCAGTTGGGCTGAAAGTTTTACTATACTCAATGTTCTCAATTTGAGAATACCCTTTTGCAACAAAACGAGCCTTATACTTGTCTTCACCATTTGCTCACATTTTTACATTGTACACCCATCAACCACCAATGCTTTGCGTCCTTCTGGGATTGTTGTCAGTTCATAGGTATCATGCTCTTCAAGTGCTCGGATTTCATCTTCCATAGCTGCTTGCCAGTTTTGCGAATGCTCACTACGGACTGCTTTCTGATATGATCGAGGAATGTCAGACATCCGATAACAAGAGTCTATGCCACTGTGGGCGTTGTTGGAGCACTGCTACTCAGTCTCGTAGGCCTCAAGATATTGGGGCCTGCGCTTTTCTCTTTCTGGGTACCTACGGTTGCTACTCTCCGAGGAGCTAGCCTGACTTTGAGACACATTTTGTGCTGAAGGCACATTATTTACAACAGGAGGTACAAAAGTATCATCATCAGAAACAGTCTGGGGTTCTTCTGCACTGGCATGTGGCTGAGTAAGGAATTTGGCACATCTCACTCGCCTGATGTTAGCTACCACTTTCAGGGAAATATATTACATAAGCTGGGCTTTTGCCATCGTAACCAATGAATTTCCCCTCCTGGCTACGGGGATCCCGCTTCTTATGTTCGTGCAGATATGCAAAATATGTTGCACCAAATATGTGCATGTTGCTCAAGTTCGGCTTTACCTTAGTGAATAACTCATAAGGAGTGGACTTAGTCCTTTGATTGTAGCACCTATTTCTAGTGTACATAGCAGCTTTCAGAGCATAACACCACTTGCACTTAGGAAATCCTGAATCAGACATCATACACCTAGCCATACCGAAAAGTGTTCGCCACATGCATTCAGCGGTGCCATTTTGGTGCGGACTGTGTGGAGCAGAAAATTCATGCCTAATTTTGTTTTTGATAACAAGGGCTTCAAATGCTTTGCCCAAAAATTCTTGGGCATTGTCTGTTCTTAAGTGCACCACATGGCCATAAAGCACTGAATCTGCTAAGAAGTTTCCAGCTGCATGAACTACGTCTGATTTATTTTGGATGCAGTACACCATAACGACCAGAAAAGTCATCTACAAAACAGCACACATAACGGTAGTTAACCACCCTTGGGCAACAGGGGTAACCGGACCTGCTACATCACAATGCACAAGTTCGAGCGGTTTGCTTGCCCATCGATCAGGCTCTCTATTCCTAGTTTGACACATCTTATTTTCTATACATGTCTTACAATCTAGGAAATTATTGTTAGTAATGGTCATGCCTTCTACCACAGATTCTAGTTTCAGCATGTCAGCATGGTTGCAGGCACTTGGTGCCACATGTCAAGGGTGTGTGCAGCAGTTTTAGCGGCGCTCACATTGTTCAAGTAATACAGCCTGCCTACTTGCTTTAGAGAGAAGGATGTGCCATCTGGGGCAACAAGCTCGGATTGAGCTGGAGTAAAAGCTACTGTTGCACCATTGTCAATGGCTGCTTGAACAGAAAATACCTATATTACTTGTATAAGACGGAACACACAAGGCATTTTGCAACAAAATTTTGCGAGGCTGACCACTGTTATCTGAAATATGTACAGGACCTGTACCTTTGCCTCTCACCACACCGGTAGTACGAGTACCGTCCGCCAACTCAATAGTATGACGGGACGCGTCAAAATTTTCATCAAACGATATAAATTTGTTTTTATCACTGATTATGTGCACAGTGGCACCACAGTCTACAAGTAGGCTATCACTATCAGTAGCTGCTTTGTTTACATCATCACTGGCGGCATCTAGAGGATCACTGACCCTAAAGGCAAAAAAATCCGTAAATTTGGATGTGTCGTTATTATTACCAGTACTGACAGATTTAACAACAGTTCTACGCCTACAATTTTTGGTATCGTGAGACTTATTTTTACATATATTACACCACTTATTATTCAAGTTTGCATTACCACTGGAGCTCTTCATAGCACACTGAGACTTCTGGTGGCCTGGGGTTCCGCATCGATCGCACAAAATTTTCTCGTTGCTGGAGCTCATCTTCATCACATTGTCAGATTTGCTTCTCGTTGATCTAGATTTCTCTGATTCTTCATAGCTCTTCAGTGCTTCCTTGAAGTCGGAGAACTTTATTGACTCCTTTCTATAATGACCGTGGTGAAGGATTTGTATTCCTCGGGGAGACCTTTTACACATATGGCGACTAGTAGACTGTCGCTGATAGTTTCCTTGCCAATCTTCAAGGAATTTGCTGCCGTTTCTGCTTTTATCATATAGTCTGTGACCAACTCTTCGCTGGACATCTTCAAGGAAGTAAGCTCTGTGTACAGTGCAATAATCCTGGGCTTGGAAGTACCCAAATAATGATAACAAAGGATCTTCAGTGCAGCCTTACCGTCGTCGTTGGCATCTCTCATCTCTAATGAAAGGCTTTTGTCATCCAGACACTGCACTAATTCAGCAAAAACTAACTTGTTGTCTTCACTAAAACTTTGATACCTATCACTGCTCTCACCATCTTCTGTAGACTCTTGGGCATCTTCTGTTACTTAGTCAAGCATGTGTAGCAACTTCTGCAGTCTCAGATGTCCGCGAAATTTCACTTCCCACAACTCATATTTACTTTGTTCACCGTTAAATAAAAGTCGGGCGCTGGGCCCATAACCTGTTGACTTATACATAGCGTAGTATCCGATTTATAAATGGTGGAGTTGTGGGGATAAAAAACACAGTAGCTTCACATAAACTACATTGAAGAAGGTATGTTACACGAGCAGGTACACGCTGTTATCGAGATGGCGTACGGCAAGGGAAGAACGAGTCAGTCACACCAGTGGCTGAGCAGGGTTCAAGTTACGGTTCGAGTTCCAGTTCCATAATTACTATAATACAGTCAGAGAGAATCGTACATGATTAATTCGTATTAGACAAAACATGGTATGGTATTCACTTGTATGTATCAATAAGGGATATGCATAACAGGATATTGTTTACTCATATCAACAGTTCTCTTTTGTCACAGTCTGTATCAAGAGCCTGCCTGTACACTTTATTCATCTGCAATAGCTTTCCCTTTCTGAGGTAACTTTACCGACAAGTGACTAGGCTTGTGGGGACGGAATTTAGGTTTTGGCGAGAGTGCAGGGGTAAATTGCAAGCTCAACTAGCTAGCGGGTGCGGCCTTTGCCGAGAGTTAAGTGAAACTTGCTCTCGCTGTCCCTACTGAACTGTCATTGTTGGTGAAGTTTGCCAACTTCCTAATCGCAGGGCAGGAAAACACAGTTGCCGCAGTAATAGTTAACTTGGTTCTTGGGTAGAACAACAGAATACAATATACTTTACAGGACAGGACTGACGCAGAGCAGTGTATTACAGGAGAGTACAGGGTTGAGCAACAACATAATTCAATTTACATAACAGGACTGACAATACGAGTTTTACCAAATATTACGTCACCGTGTACAGTGCATTGATATCGAGAGCTTTAGGGCTGAACGCTGGATCGTGGATAGGTGGTGTAACTGCGGGTACCCTGACTTTGGTAGACCAATTCTTAGTCCACTGGCGGCAAGACACGCTTCGTAATCCCTCCGTCAGCCTGACCTGCTGAGGCAGCGCGACCAAACAAGACTCCCGGAAGGTATTGCAGAAATTAGACTCTGTGGGCTTCATCAAGAAATCAATCCCCCTCACAGAGGCACAAGTGGCGCTGTAGTTATTGGGGGAGATTCTTCGCCACGGTGTTTGCCGTCTAATGTTGCTGTGAACAGATCGGCAGTACAAGGCAGTTAAGTTGAGGTTGAAGAGAGGGTCAGTACAGGATAAGGTTAGGAGAGACCAGAATCGGTTGGGAGCAAAGGGTGCCTTGTGTGGCCGAAGCGTGCGGTGCAGCAGTGACAGCTCTATTGGTTGTTGCAGTTGCATAGTGCGTTCTACCCGCCCCTGACCTCCAAAAACCGCACCGCCTCATCGCGACCCATTGCAGCTTTAGGCTATGTTGACCTACTCATTTCCTGATTATGCTGTTCTGTGAGAGTTTTTGCAGATGAATTCAAGTTGTACTTGTATTCTGGGTCCTCTTCCATGGAAGGGCAGGCTTTGCTCCAGGCTGACCTTGATATTTTGCTAATGTTATGAAGTCTTGGAACTTTGTTTTGAATGCTGATTGATGAGTGTGGTTATAAGGTTTTGCTGTGCCCGCCACATAGAGGATCATTAGGGTAACATATCTAGTTCCGTCCACCATGCTAGTAGCCGTCCACTTGGAACTAAAAAACTTCTTGTGTGAAAACTTGCAGTCCTAGAAACTGTACATAGGCTTAAGCTGTAGGCTAAGTAGTGCCGCACCGTCTATGAAAATGACAGGCAAAAAAAAAAAAACAGGAAAAAATGGTGGTGGTTTTCACATTTTTTAATTTTTTGTGAAAAAAATTAAAAACCACCACAATTTTTTGTTGTTTGATTTTTTTGCCTGTCATCTTCAGGGATGGTGCGGCACTACTTAGCCTACAGTTGAAGCCTATGTACGGCTTTCTAGCACTGCTAGTTTTCACTCAGGAAGTTTTTTAGTGCCAAAGTGAACGGTTACTAGCATTGTGGACAGGTACTAGATATGTTACCCTATGTGCACCCATATAGGTACTATGGGAGATACTGTGCTTAACCTTGTTAACTCTCATTGGGATTTTGGGCTGTTGTTGGACTGTGATTTGAAGTTCCATGCTCATATTGGGCAATTGGTTGGTAAAGCAGCTAGACTGGCTGGAAGTCTCTTGCACTCCACAGTGTGTAGGTCGCCAGAATTTATGGTGGCCCTTTATGTTGCCCACGTGAGACCTTCCTCGATTATCGTTCAGTTGTGTGGAACAATGGCTATGTGGGCGACCTCCCTGTCCCTCTCCTTAGATGTTTTCAAAGGGGCGTCTTGCGTGTCACTTGGGGAGGTGTTGTTTGATTATGTGTGATGCCTGCATGTGTTGGTTTTATGTTGGCCCTGTTGCATATTTTTCTGGCCTTTTGGCCGTGCCTACCTCGATTATTATTATTAAATCACACAAGGCTGGCGACGTAGGAACGGAGAAACTCCATGAGGTTAACAAACCCCCACGCAACCAGCCCAGCGGGTGGAAAAACAAAAGAAGGAAAAAAAGAAGATCCGAGATTACAGAATAGCTCTGTGGACAAATCGTTTAAAGCTGCCAATACCAGCACCAGCAAAGACAGAGCCATCAAGACCATTCCAAACATCCACACACGATGGAAAAAACGAACGGGAATACTGGCCCGTACGGCATCGTAAC
>LQNS02278143.1:6490262-6501099 GCA_001587735.2 Parhyale hawaiensis | reverse complement strand
ACCAACCTCTCATAAACTTTCGACAAAACGGGTGTGATCGAGATGGGTCTATAATCAGAGGTACGGGATGAAACAGAGCCCTTCGGAACAGGCGTCACATGGGCAACACGCCAGCACTCCGGATGATTTGCTGGGTTGTGGACTTAAGGTGCGGTGGAGGTGGAGATTCCAGCTTTAGTTTGTTGGTTGACTGGCTGTATGGATGTGGCGCCACCTCTGGCGTTGGTTGTTGTTTTGTTTGCGCTTTAAGGAGTTACCTAACTTACTTGGGCTCTACTATGGTAACTATCCTTCACCCTCATATGCTTACATTGCAGCCATTCTTGGCTTTCAGTGTGGTGATGCTTACCTGGTGCCACATGGTGCGTGTGGGTGGGGTTCTTGGGGGTTCTGTGGTGTTGGGATGCTACTGTGTGGGAGAATTGCTACCTAATAGTGTCTCCGTCTATGTGAGTACCATGTGTGTTGTTTTTTGGTGGCTTCCTGATGGCTAACTGCGCACCTCTCCGGCTCGTTCATGGTGTGTGCTTGTGCGTTCTCTTACTGGTGCCGACGCGCGGGGCCGTACTTGCTTCCCTAGTTTAGCTGTCCTGCTCTCTAGGCAAGCCTGGGCTTTAGGAGCTGCAGAGGTGAGTCATGCTCTTAGTAGCTATCTTAATTGGGTCGATGTTAGACAATTTACAGATAGCTTGCTATTACATTGCTTTCGCAAATGCTTAGTTTTTTAGATATATGATTTTGAAGTTCCCATTGTTTTTCTGGAGGATAAAATAGCTGGTGTCATTACAGGCTTGCTAGCCACCTGAAAGGAACCTAACCTAACCTTACTTAATCTTTCCTAACCTAACCCTAATTTTGCTTGTATGGGGTCACCTGATATTTTCTCCCATAGGAAAACAGTGGGACTTCAAAGTCATATAGGTACAGTATCTTGAAAACTAGGCCTAGGCGTAAACATTGCGACGAAACCGATATTCTTGTAAATTGTCTTAAATTGACCCGATTAACATAGGGCTACTAAATGGAAGAAAGAAAACATGTGTGAGTTAAAATAAGATAATATTGCTATACCCATTTTTCAGCCATGCAAAAGTAACTCCTGGACAAGTGCTTCAATTGTCTATAAGGTATGCTTACGTTTTGCATTTTAGGAAATGAATGCACTTAGTTGCACATTTGCAATAGTGGCGTAAGCATGTGTGATAGCGGTAGCTATGTGGTGTCACGCTTCACTTTGATATAGGAGAAAATAAGTGTAAAGTGTTACAACTAGGAAAATACGGTTTGCGCCGATTTAAAATATGCATAACATTGATAATTGAAGTAAAAAAAAATACAAAAAAATTGCACAATTACCCGAGCCCCTCTCGTAAACATTTAGCTACTCAATTTTAGTGGTTTTTATTGCCTTGGATAGGTATACCTATTTATTGTGACAAGTGAAGAGAGTTTACAGGTATAGCGTTTTCATCGCAAAGGCTAAGTTTTCGAGATATAGCTATGACTTTGAAATTTCTATTGTTTTTCTATGGGAGAAAATAGCCGGCGTCATTAAAGGCTTGCTAGTGTCCTAAAAGGAAACTAACTGGACCTATCTAACCCAACATAATCTAGCCTAACCTAACCTAGCCCAACTTAGCCTACCTAACCTAGCCTAAACTAATATAGCCTAACCAAATATGACTTCAATTTTGCTTATCTGGGTTTGCCTGGTATTTTATCCCATAGAAAAACAATGGGAACTCCAAAGTCATATAGGTAGGTATCTTCAAAAACAAAGCATTTGCAATGAAAATATTATTCCTGTAAATTGACTCAAATTGACCAAATTAACATGCTTAAAACTAGAAAAACCAAAAAAGCCATAGCTCACCTCTGCAACTCACCTCTCCAGCCCCCTAAATTCAAGCCAGCCCAGAGCATGACAGCCGGTAATAGTTTAATTTATACACCTAATTTTTTCTTCCTTTCTTATACATAATTTTTGTTGTAGAATCCAAATCTGAAGTCTCTTTTTGGTGGTCGGACCTAGTTTTCTAGTTACGACCCCCCAAGAGGGATAGGGTATATTTCCATCATTTATTGTCCGATCGTTATGGAATTCGCTCAGTAGGTAGCTATATGTAAAATTGAATTTGATTAACATTTTATTCATGGCAGTTTTTCAATTTTTGAAATATTTTTTCAGTTATAGCATGGTTAAGGTTAGGTTACTTTAGGTTAAAAAGCCTATTTAAAAGCTGTTCCATTACACTCTGCCATCACTGGTTATTGTTTCCCATAGGGAAACAATGGGAACTTCCAAGTAATATATCTCAAAAACTAGAGCCGACCGCCACAAACCGGCTGCATTGGTGCCCCTAAAATAGCTGACAGGCCCCATAAAACGTCAGTTAGCGAGGGCAGAGTCATCCAGCTTACGTCATTGAAGGATCGTTGTAAGTCTTCAGCTGCGATAAGTAGGGAAATGAATGCCACAACATGTATGAAAGTCTCATTTCAGACGGTTTCTTGGCGTTTTCAAGAACTAGGGTTGTTTGCAAGATGCCCACAGAAGAAACCGCTTGTGAGTGCCAAGAACAAGAAAAAGAGATTAGAGTTTGCAAACAAGCATGTTAACTGGTCCCATGAACATTGGGCTAGAGTGTTTTTCAGTGATGAAAGGAAGTTCAGTTTGTTGGTGATGACGGTAAGAACTTTGTTAGAAGACATGAAGGTGAGAAATTGAGTGTGAAGTACCTATACTAAGATGACTGTGAAGTTTGGTGGCGGGAGCGTACAATAATGGTTTTCGGTATGTTCTCTAGTCAAGGGATATCGCCTCTCGTTCGTTTACAAACCCGTGTAAATGCTCAGGTGCATAAAAATCTGTTGAAAGGTATTGTCGTACGTAATATTGTAAACTCAGGTGTCCCCAGCCCTATCTTCATGCAAGACAATGCCCCCGGCCACAAGGCAAAGACAGTCAGAGTTACCTTGAGCGGCAAAATTTGGAAGTTATGGATTGGCCACCACAAAGTAATGACTTGAATCCAATTGAGAATCTTTGGAAAACACTAGGGGTGAAAGTTATGGCTAGAAACCCTATCAATACAGAAGATCTTCGGATGAAACTTGAGAGGAATGGGTGAAAATTACTGTTGAAGATTGTCAGCGTCTCATTTGGTCATGTAGTCGACGATGTGCAGCTGTAATCGAAAGCAAGGGACCATTTTCTAAGTACTGAATGTTCACCACCATTTGCTAAATATTTCCTGCAAAATTGTGAGTAGAATGCATTTTTTTGTTTTCCCTTAGTTTTAGACGTAATAAATTTAGGAGAAAAGCTTTTCGTTCATAATTTTTTATTATCCTTCATACATGTTAAGTTTTAACACAATAATCAAATTAATCATCTTATTGGCTAATAGTGTGCAGAAGAAGAAGTACCTGGCATGGTTAGAAAAATGCCCTTTTGAAAATTTATCGCTTAGTTTTGGACGGTACTTTATTACAGTTTTCCTGTATATTTTAGCTACCGCTTATACTTACTCAAATATAAAGTATGGTACTATTGTAATGAATTTCATTTATGAGCAAATTTTTGCTATTCATTTGAGTGCAACTAAATCTTTCGTTTGTAGAATAGCAACGAAATTTCAGTTGCATTATATGAAAATCATTCTGATGAATGGAATGAACCCTTTGTCCTAGAACTAGGTTTTCCTCTTTTTTGGTTCGGGAAGTTCTACTCTAGAGAATTTTTATCTCTCATCCTTAGCTAATAGCTATGCCTGTAGAACATTTAACTTCTTTGTGCTCCCTTTTTCAAACGTTTTGATGGCATACACTTGTTCCCTACGGACGATTTTCAGCTGTTCTCATTTGTGGTAGCATTTGGTGAGAGGCTTTCCCGTTTAGCTTGGACATCCTGTCCAAGCTTAAGGGGGCCAGGGGTATTAGAAGACTGTTGTGTGTCCAAACTGTGTTACAGATAGTCACGTCCTCCTAAAAACCCCATATCTAACTTATCGTAGCCTCAATGTGGTCTAGGGATCATTCTCTCTGTGCCGACCTGGCCTCGTTCCTTTTTCATTCTATGTATAACTGTCTTTTCTTATTCTCATTTTCTTCTTTACTGCCCTGTCCAAATGAGCAGCTGAACCCTGTACATCGGTCCTTCCCATTGGCATGCTTCACATCCCTCATTTTTGAACCACCAAAGTTGCGGACTGTGGATGTGTGCAAGCCAACACATTGGATGTTTATTCTAGTTGCATAGTTGACCTTATTCGTAGAAGACTACCATAGGCCCTATGTAGTTTTACTACAAGGGTTCTTTGACGTTAAGTATTGTAGCTTTACGGAGGAAACTTTTGTAGCAAAATCTGGTACAAATTGGATTATATTACTTGAAATATAATACCCAAAAATATGTGTATCGTAATTCCCTGTTTATTACTTCTGTTATTTTTCAAACTTCTTATGTTGCAGGAAGACAGTTAGGCTACCTGCTTGCCATTTAACCATCTAACTGGCATTCACTCCAGGTGACTTTGAGTTTGTTTAGGTGCCTGTTGCTCAGAGCGCCATGCAGCACAGTAATAATGACCACGTCGCTAGAAAGAAACTGCCAGCTGATGCCAGATTAGATACGTGGAAGATTTATGATAAAGATTCTAAAAATGAGATGAATTCGGTGAAAACAAGTCCGAAGCTACAGACAAAGTCCTTGCAGGCACAAGCACTTGAGCTATTAGAGGCTGAAGAAAGCAAACAGAAGAAACACTGCTCGCCTCTGCGTCTGCCATCGACTTCGGTTCGTGCTGACCTTGTTCCTATGCCCGTTGATGCTCTCACCAATAACTCTATGATCAGTACCCATTGAAGCATGTACATCATAGCAATATACCGTATCTATTGTAAATCGTTATACATTTTCTGTTTCGTCACTTATTTGCTAACTTGATCATGAATATGTTTTTCTCTTTCAATGCTTTAAGTTTTTATGTCTATTGGTAAATTTTTTGTCTGCTATGTCTGCTAGCTTATTTGTTTGCTTGTTACCTCTATCAAGGCGGTCATGATTTTATCAGAGTTTGTCTGTCTCCAAGATAACTCATGAGATTATGGACGATAAATTCTCCATTGTTTGTTATGAACGGATCTTCATGACACTTGCTGGAATGGTGAATGTTAAGAAGAGCAAGCGACCCAATTTTTGTGATCTGTCGGTTCATTTGTCTGCTTGCCTTTTCTTTTTATGTTTGGCATGGTATTAAAAAAAGAATTTATTAGAATGTTCCGAATTCGAAAGGTTTAGGATCGATTATTTTGCAAACTACAAGACTCTTCAATATGTCAAGAGGCTCAAAGAAATAAATTTTGGTGCTGATGAAGAGGAAATTTTGGTTGCAGGAAAATTTGAATTTTTCGTTAACATTCCTTTCTTGATGGAGGCATGCACTCCCAGAGTGCTCTAGTTAGTTTATTTGTTTGTGCAGTCGTTTTCTATCTGTTCACTTTATTACTTAAGTTTTTGCTTTCATTTGTGTGTTTGCTTAATAACATTTTTATATATTTTTTATTTATTTGGAAATTGCGTTATATGCATAGCTTCTTATATTTCATGTACTGTATATCGTTTAGCTACATCCAATCATTGGTTCATTCAGGTATTTAGCAAAAAATCCCATCTTTGAGGCAGTTTCAGTGGAAATATTTGCAAGTCTCCTGCACCGGCCTATCTTCTCGGGTTAAGGCTCCCATAACTCTGAGGGATATAGCGTAGCTTGTTTTTGGATTGAATATAAACAAGTAATGGCCCTTTAATATTAACTTAGAATTATATTGTTAGCTTTTTCGAATGTAAAGTGAAAGCAAATTTTGTTTATTAGAGGGTTCTCACGGCATCAGAGCAAATCCTTGATGCTGTATTAGGTAGGTTCTGTTTAGACTGTCAAGGAGACTTGGTAATTGGTAGGGTTTGTGGCTGACTCAGGCTTAGAGTGCGATTAGATTTGGTGGAAAAGTGGAAATTGGTTCTTTCGTTGTTGATAATTTCTTGTCCCAGACATACACCATTTTTGTAATCAGTCTAGCCGCAGGTATCTTGGAGTTGCGGAAATAGATGGCACAAAATCGAACTCCAACTCCTGAAAGAATGTATCGGTTTCCAGGATTACTAACTATAACTAGAGCATTTGGAGAGCGCATAGGTAGCTTTTATCAAGCAAGGCAGTGTTAACAAAAAATTCAAATTGGCCATAGAAGTTGGATTTCTTTTTTATAGCTTATTTGCCAAAATTTGGTCATTTGTGCCTCTTGAGGTTTAACAGCTTCTGCAATTTTCTTGAAAATCTGTCTGCCCCTTTTTGCACTATGTTCTGACAAACATTTGTCAAACACTCAAACGGTGGGATTGGCCGTACCCACACTTTGGTTGTGTATTTCAGTAGGTATTTCTAACAATTCGTACAAATTTCATGAAGATTCATTAATAATTTTTTGAGTAATATTACTGACAAATATAGAAAACTAGAACGCCTCGTGGCGTAAGACCATCACCCGCGGTGGGAGCAAATTTCATCCCCGTCACTTCTGATTGCCAGCAAATCTTAGTATTTGGCATGGGTCACATCAAGGACAGCCCACCCGACTCCTTGCAAAAAATCATGAACGTAGCTCAACTTATGAACGTTGCTCAACTCCTGTCTCTTTTTGGGTGGAGTTACATATTCACTGCCGTCATTTTTTATAGCCATCTAACTCAGAGTTTTTGCTATTTTTCACATCTCAGACAACCCACCTGACTGCCTGAAAAAAAAATAATATGACTCAATTCCTGCTGCCTCTGTTTTGGTGGACAGATGATTAAATTCATCACCGTCATTTTTGATTGCCAGCTAATTTTAATTGTTTGGCCTTGGTCACATGTAGGTCAACCTACCAGACTCCCTGCAAAAAAAATGAACATTGCTCAGCTCTTTCTACCTTTTTTGGGTGGGCAGATAAACATATAGCTTCTTAAATCTTCCACGAAAACATTAACATTGTCGCGTCTCTCACTTCGTTTGCGGGTGATAAAGAAAGGACAAACAGCTCAACACAGGAATGTGGTCACTTGCTCCTAGTAGCTAACAACCTAAAAGCTCCTGCAAATTTATAAAAATCCGTGCATTACTTTTTGAGTTATGCTACGAAAAAAAAATAAGAGGCAGTCATAGAAATTAATAAATGGTGGAACAGATCTTCACCAAAAGTTAATCAACTGTTCCTTCTAACAGACCTAATAATACCTGTAAATTTCGTAAAGATCTGTCAAAATTGTTTTAGTCATCGTTGTTACATTGAGACTACGCAAACTCGACAACAAGATTGCTTCCATGACAGAAGCAATTAATATCGGTAAGGCGAAATTCTTCTGATCTCTGAGACCAGCGACTGTACTGACTCCTACTCCTCAACCTTGGTGTCAGATAGGGCTAAGGCGCAGTGCTGTGTTTTCCGACCGCAATGGCTGGCTTCTCGAATTGTAATTATTTTTGCCCCATAATTTAAGGCAAGAGAAGAAGCAAGGTACCTAATGCCTTGTCACAGCAGACTCAGTCGGACTCAGGGAATCCGACTTCGACTCCTGGGCCCAGTCAGCTTCCGACTCCAACTCTTTGGATTCCAAAAACGCCCAACACGGACACTCCTTACAAAAAAGGCGTACTTTACCGACTGCCACTCTTAGAAAAATGTGAGTTTCTTACTCCGACTTCTGGAGGATCCCCCAGAGTCTCCGACTCATGTCACCTGGGCAGCAGAACCTGAATAGAAAAATCACGACCCCGGTGGTTACCAGTGAAGGGTTTGCTGTTAAGTCTTTGACAGTAAATTCTGGTTTGGTAATTCATCTACGATAAATTCATCGCGGCAGACTCATTGAGTGTTAAATTTTTTGTACGGTAAATTCGTCAAATGGGTATGAACTAATTGAATGGTAAATGAAAGAAACGCCTAAACGCACACATAACTGGACGCGAGTAACCAGAACGAGCGCGACTGGAATAAACGCAACTCAGCATTGGGACGAATCGGAGTGAGCACTGATTGAATCGGAGTCCCAATCGAAATAAGGGCGAACGGAATACATATGAACTGGCATAAACACCAGAACGCTTGAATGATACTGGAACATTGCTTAGCCTATCCTAGCCTTACTTAACTTAGCGCAATCTAACTAGGCCTAACCTGACTTAACCTCGCGCTGCCTAACCTGGGCTATCTTGACCTAACGTGGCAGCATAAGCTAACCTAAAGTGACCCAACCTAACGTACTCTCCACACTCGCTCATTCTGTTGAGCTCGATCCGGTCGATGCCGTTCAGTTTAGTGTGCTTTCTGCTCATCGAGATCTAAGCGAACAGTTACCTATCGATGAATTTACCGTTTGATGAATTTGTCATGTGATGACTTTACCTACCCTTCGATGAATTTACGGTTCGATGAATTTACTGTTTGATGACTTAACTATTCGATGAATTTAGTTTAATTTACCATTCGATGAATAGGCCGCGATTAGGCTAATTTATTGGTTCACGCAATAGAGAGCTGTCAGTGCTTTGCTTTACCGTCATTTCGGTAGTTTGGTAAAAGAAACATACAGCTAGCTAATGTTGGTGTCGCAGGTGTGTTGTTGACCGAAGAAAACGAACAGCTTGATACGTGTAGGCCAATTTGAAACCCAACGAGAAAATTAATACTTTTGTACTGACCAGAAGATCTCGTGCTTTATATTTTTTTATTCTTTCTAGTTCGTATCACGAGTTTTCTATCACAATAGTTATTAATTTCAGCCATTACCGTCATGGAATGACGTAGAGCCTACGAATGTTACCTAGCTATGCATGGAACAGGAGTAGAGAGCATCGCCTCTGCAAAGGTCATTTCTTTTTTCACTTGCAGGCTATAGATGATGATTCATCTTGTTCGTCGACGTTGACCATTGACGGCGAGATACCTGAAGGGGCGCACTCCCTGAGCTTCTCTCCTTCTGATAAGTATAAAGCCATGGGGAGACTCCACCCTGGCTCCTCGTTTGCCTCCACGCCACCTGCACTTAACACCAAGACGCCCAGCGAATTGAGAGGCGTTGGAATGGTTTCATCGGCCTCAATTTCGCAAACTTATTACACAGCCGTGGGTAGGGAATACCTCAATTTGAGCGAACCCACTTACGCCTCTTGGTGTAGCCTGTGGTCAGAAGAGGAGCGAGAGTGTGTTTTGAAAAGCGCAAGCTTGCCTCCACCTCCACCCCCTCCACTTCCTCCTCGCACTTTTCCTTTTTTTACTGGTGTAAGAGATCCAGTTGTAGGGTATGAAAATTTCGACATGCCTAAATTTCCTCGCCCCCCTCCTGCACTGACCCCCACTACATTCGCTCAAGATACCCCATTACAACGTGAGAGCAGTTCATCACTGAGTGACATCCCGCCTCCGCAGGAGATGCCTTCGTTTCGGGTAACCGGTTCTGTTCAACCCCAGAATAGTTCAGTTTCTTTGCTTCAGCACCAGCCTGAAAAAACTTTGAAACCTCTTGCTTCTGCGCTTCAGGCTGCCGGATCTTTTCAGTTTTGTAGTAAATTGCCCTGTTCTGCTCTTCATTATCAGCCGGAAGTAATTGCAGAGCCCCATACTTCTGCCGCGAGCAAATCTGTCTCTTCTCCTCTGTGTTCCACACAAAGAAATGACAGTGGAACTAGGAGAGACAACTCTTGCGAAAGATCGCATGGGAAAGTCATAACCAGCAAAACATCTCAGTGGAAGCAGCGGGGCGCTTGGTGTGCTCCGCCTAGTACTCACCCGCGAAGAAAACTTTCTTTCTCGCCCCCTGCTAAATCGTCCGGTGCCGCTAGAAAAACGGGCTCCAGAATATCACAGTACCAAAAATTCCGCACTGCCATGAAGGCCAGCGCCACTCTAGGAAGTTGTAACAATCGCACCAAAGCGTCGCCCCAGCCACCGACGGACTCCGAGAGCACTGACGCCACCAGTCCGCCTCATGTTACGGCGTCGTGGAGGTCTCTCTTTTGGTCTAACACGTCTCCCTGGAAAACCATACTTGATGCCCCAGTGTTTGACTATAAGGCTGCTACCGGCGCTGTAAGTGTTTACTGTTGCTTACTGTGCAATGTTAACACTATGTGCATCAATTACAATATCTGTGTCTCTTTTTGAAATAACACTCTTCATTGTCATATATTACAGACTTCTGGTTTATGAAGTTAACGCATTAATACTCAAATGTACTATTCATATTCAAAAAAAGTTGTTCTATTCTCATGGAAATTGATGTTGATCTCAAAAATTGTTGGGCACATTCACATTACAGGTTTGTAATGCCGCCTAACTTTCGGGCCCAACTTGGTGCAAGGATGGGCAACTCCCACGTCTTTTGATTATATATGCCTTCAGGGGTATATTCTGGGGTCCCTATCCCTGCCACAATATATTTTGGCATCACGCACCCAAGGTTTCCGAGTGCCATATCCCCTGGAGATGTTGCAGCTTGCCGCAGTTCCTGCTGATGAGGTTAGTTTTGTAAAGTTAGGTAGGTTCTCTACTTTCCTCTTTCTGTCCCGTGAGGTGGGCTGTCGATCGAGATAGCCGACTTGGTACGCGGGGCATCTCTAGTCTCTCTCCTGTGGAAGGACACAAAAGGGGCCGACCACTTGAGTGTCTCCTACTATACCTTAGAATTTGCTGTTCAATTCTGGTCGCCACATCTCTGTAAAGATATCGATAACATGGAAAGAGTCCAACGCAGAGCAACGAAACTGATCCCTCAGCTGAGAAACAGGTCGTATGAACG
>LQNS02278143.1:6467951-6482718 GCA_001587735.2 Parhyale hawaiensis | reverse complement strand
TACTACTACTACTACTACTACTACTACTACTACTACTACTACTACTACTACTACTACTCAACAAGATAACTCAAAAGTTAGGACGAATTTGGACACGAAATTTACAGTTTTTGTTAGGTATGTTGAGAGGAACAGATGATTAACTTTTGGTGAAGATCCGTCCTTCCGTTTGTTTGTTTGTTTGTCTGCCTCATTTTTCTCGATGCCATAAATCAAGAACTTATAAACGGATTTTTATGAAATTCATATTTGTTAGGTAGCTATATAACGAAGAATAAATGACCAAATTTTGGTAATAATCCGCTTGTTCGTTCGTTCGTTTGTCACTGTTTTTAATTATATGCTTGTTAGCACAATAACTCAAAAAATAGTGAATGGACCTTTATGAAATTTATAGGAGTTGTTAATAATGTTAAAAGATATACAGTAAATTATTAGATTTTGGTGCAGATCGGTTGGTTCGGTTGTATATTTGACTCATGTTTGTCATAATGTTAGTTAACAGCATAACTCAATAAGTTATGAACGGATCTTAAAAAAAAAAAAAATTACTGAAGCTGTTAACACTGTTGAAGGGCACAAATGATTAAATTTTGGTTTTGATACAAAGACAATTATGGTCTTAGAGCCAATTTTATTTTTTCGTAACCGTTGCCTTGCTTGGCGGAGGTATGCGCTCTCAGAGTGCTCTGGTATTTTGATGCTTTTATCGTATTTATAGTACCTACGGATTCTGTGTTTATAGTTACTAGAGGAAAAATCTATGTTTTGTTGAACTGTTAGCTACATGAACTTTTTTTTAATAGTTTATTTAATAAGTTATACTTGAAGTCACTTATAGAATACGTTATAGTTTATACAAGTTACGATGATTGCAACATAATATTGCCATACTTTAACATAAACAATCATTGAAAACAGTGAAATATATATTCAAGAGAGTTGTATGTGAAGAGCTATTGCATGTGATTGGCAGAGGTATAACGATAGTAATTGCTTAGCGTCATGTGTTACACTTTTATTTATACCCTTATAACTAAATGGTATTACACTTGACGATATAAACATCTACAAAAATATGCTGTAATCAATTAGTCCACAATCTACTGAGTTGAGGCTATTTTATTGGCAAGAGGTCCATCCGTCTCATCGTTTGCTCTAGTGGTGCGTAGCAAACGCCGTTCGTCATTCATTGCTCGAAAGTTTTATTTGTCTGCCGCACGAGCCAGTGCATGTGGCTTCCCAAGCTGGATTGTGCTGTTATCTTACGTTTATTTTTGTCTTTACATGCTGTTGAGAATTCCAGTGAAAGTTGGTAGCAATCATTTTGTCTTATCTTAATTTTGTTGCACTGTATTTGTTTTGAGTCACTTTTTTTCGTTAGTGCTTTGTATTAACAGGCGTCTGCTCTTACGGTACTTCTTTTTTCTTTACACTGTTATGTATAGAAATCAGTTAGCTATCACATCATTTTTTTAGCTGCTTCGCAACAAAAAGTTGGCGGCTGTTTTTTTTGTTCTCACTCGCGTACGAAATGGGAGAGGGGATTATTTTTTCGTAGGAGATTTAAGTATATTTGTTTGTATATATGTCTGTCCGCCCAATAAGTGGTCGAAGAAGTTGAGCAATCTTCATAATTTTTTGTAGGGAGTTTGGTGGGTTGACATAGATGTGACCCATGCCAAAAAATCAGACCTAGCTGACCATAAAAATGACGGCGTTGAATTTTCCTCCACCGGGTCCGAACTTATCTCCACCGTAGCAGGTCGTCTGGAGCACCGGGCGTTCTATTTTTCCTGTGTTATGTTGAAGAGCTAATCTCTGGGCTGTGCGCTCTACTCGTTCATTAAAACTGACTTCGTTGAATTTGCCCCCTACTGCGGGTGATGGTCTTACGCCACAAGGCCTTCTAGTTGAAGTTGATTTCGTGTCAATATTTACCTGTTTTGTAGAAACCAGTTACCACTCACATCTATTGTTTTCTTATTGGATTGCAGCAAATAAAAGTTGGGAGCCGTGCTGTTGTCTCACGCTGAGTTTGCCTCATTACAGAGAGAGTGGTACGGCAAACTGCTGGAAGATGAAGGCGTGTGGGCAGCGTTTGGCTGTCATCCTCACTTCAGCAACAATTTCAAATTCCTTGACTTGCTTCATCTCCGGAAAGCTTTGTCTCATCCCAAAGTTGTTGCATTAGGCGAGATTGGCCTTGATTATTCACATAAGTAAGTGAATGTTTGGGTTAAAACTTAATGTTTGCAGACGTGTTCCTTGATTATGTTGATAGGTAGAGTGTTGCTTGTGATGAGAGTTCCTGTGGGAAGATTCGTTTCTTGTTTACCGCGGCGCGCTTTGTTTACCGTGCAGCATATCTTTGATGAGACTTCCTGTTGGAGGATTCCTTTCTTGATTGTGCAGCTCCTAACGCCACAGTGTTGGAGACTGGTGAGTGACGAGCAATAGAGGCTGCGCACCTTGCCGTGGTGTGGCGGCTGGATCTTACCATACACTTGACCAGCCCACGCACCAACTGTACTATAACTCTTTGGGGGAGAATAGATGTAGTGTTGCATAGAATCTGCAGCAATTAATTGTCTTTGCACGATCAACTCCTTGCCCGAGTTCTTTTTTTCTTACTCTTTTTTTTTTTTTACTCAGAAGTCTCCATGGTCCTGAAATAATGGCGATAGCTCTTAGGGCCGGAGCGTTAGTCCCGGCTGCCCTTGGGGAATGGGCCTCTTGGTCCGTCCTCCGCCGGCTATCTATTCTAAGTACCTACCAATGAGCAGTCTCATTTCCCAAGGGGTATTCTGGCATTCCCCATCTCTGTCTGTCAGCATGTCAATGGACCTCATGTCCCCGAGATTACTTTAGTGCCTTTCTTCAAGGTCGCTTTATCTGACTGCAACCCCTGCTGTGAGGTTGGTTTGTAAAGGTTAGGTAGGTGTTCTTTCTTCTTGCGTTACAGTTTTTTTTACAAGAAGTAGTGCACTTGCCAATTGTAGAGACAACCAGAACTCGTATGAGTGTACTTGCGGCTTTCCGATACAAATGACGAGATACATGTGTGATGAGTAACTTGCGTGTTCGGGCAAGCGATCATTGAGTACGTAGGTACTACTGTACTACCATTCTCAGCACAGGGGGAGTCAAGCATATTTGGGTGGCCGAAATTTAAGTCAGAGTCGGTGACAATGGGCGTTGTTTTTTTTTTTTTAATTGATGTTGGAGTTGGGCAACTTAATAGTCTGAATCGAACTTGTTCCATCCGGCTCTGCAACCCTAGGCGCGGATGTACGAAAGTTAGCCAAGTTTACTTAAAGTTACGATTAAATTTCAAACGTAAATGACTACGTTCACGTTTCTCTATGTCAGTCATAAGTTGAAATGTTCAAGACAGTTTTACGTGAACGTGGAGGCTTTTATGAGTGCATGCTCTAAAATCATAGTAAGGCTCGCTCAGCCAATAGGAAGGTGCGCTACAAATGGAGCTGGAGTAACAGCTGATCGGCGTGTCGATGATGGAGGCTGAAAATTGTTGCTGGTGTTCAGGCTATAATTACTATTGTTGAGGGTTTAATTGGTGCAGAGAGTTGAAGAATTACCTTGGCTGCCCATTTATCCATATGTCTGATCACTTGGCTCATATGATTGAATTTACAGCTTTAAATAGGCTGCAGTGACCACCAAATTCATATTTACAGCTTATATCATCATTGTTTATCATTCATCTTTCCAAAAATTTTCATAACTACTTGACCGAATATTTATATAGTCCCAGAAACTTATTTCAATGAAAGTCCACAGTTCTTATTGAAATTAACTTTTTTTATAAAAAGTGCACAAAAGTAGTCCAGAGAAAAAGTTTATTTAGTATCACCAATAAAAATTTTCTTCTATTACAGGAGATCCACTATTAGTCTTGTATTATATGGGTGCTGACCGAACACCCAGGTTGCACAGAGTAGGTGAATACTTGCTAAGATGCATCTCATTGGGCAGTGTTCTTCCCGAAGAACAGAGTTATGTCCATATCCTCTTAGTGTTTTTACTTGCATTTGCACTCATGACTGCACCATAAATGCAGCTGTTATTAGCCTCTTATTGGTTATTTCAGCATAGAAATCTCCAAAGCTATCAGCAACACATTGCAGCTAGAAGTATCACAGGCAGCCAGCCACCGACATAGCCATTAAGAGAGCATGACAATATTTCAGTCAATATTATCCTTTAGATAATTGCTCTTTCTTTTGAACATTAGTACGTACTTCATGTAGCTAGTGCATTGATCAGAAATTCTGTCTCGAATCAACACACAATGTAAGAAACACCGTCGTGAGTTTATTTGTTTATATATTTATATGTAGCTATCTTTCGTGTCACGCTCTTTAACGAAATAGATAGGCGAAAAATAGGCCAGACTGCAGATTTTGTAAATCGATGACAAGGTTACAGACAATGGCGAAGGCTGATCCTTATCCCTTTCTCTGAAGACACGTCTTGCTTGAAACACCTCTTGCATTCTTGCAATCGAAACTGTATGTAGCTTCTGGAGCCCCTCCGGGGGCATAGGATGGGTCATAGGGTTAGGTTAGTTAGGTTCGCCCATCCTATCCCTTAGCCATTAGCTAGGCCTTCGGGACGTCTGTCTTTCGTGCCCACTTTGCTTCCTTCCACTTTCATACTCCTACTGATCTTACTGTTATCTGTTCTTCCTCTTCTTTCCCGACTTGCTGTTCCTATGCGCGTTGATCCTGTTTGGGAACACCTTCGTGCATGGGTTCCCCGTTTTTCTGTCGACTTACTATATGTCCCTTCCTTTTCCTCTCTTAGAAGAGCTTAGTACTTATTTAGGGAGGCCTAAATCTTCTTATAATACCTAATACCTGTAGCTTCTGGAGTCCGATTTTCTTATAATACCTATACCTGTAGCTTCTGGAGTCCGATTTTCTTATAATACCTATACCTGTAGCTTCTGGAGTCCGATTTTGTAACTTTTTTTTCTCTCTGATCATATGGTTATCATATAAGCATTCTCTTCTACAGCACTATTATCCCTGTTCAGAGGGGATGCTGAAGCAGATCTTGCTATTCCATGTATTTTTGTCCATTACCACGTGTTCCTCCAGCTCCATATCACGCATATATCGTCCCTCACACTGTCGTTTTCTGACGGTGCGAAATTTCATAGCCCAAAAATTTCAGCACTTCAGTGAAGCAGACATTAAAATTCGCAAGACGGTATCTTGGCTACGGAGCGCTTACATGTATACAAGCTGGCTGGAGTTACATTAAAGATTATTGCTGTGTTTTACACAATATTTACTTTTGCCTCTCACTATATTGGAGACGCACGTCTAATTAGGAAGGAAGATTGGGAACGTACACGGAGTACGAGACTATTACAATCTACAAATGGAGAGAGAGATATAAATCGTCTATGCGATACAGTCAAAAAAGACTTGAAGCAGAAAGGTAACAGAAGTGAATGAGAGCTACTGAAAAGCGTGAGCAGGAAAATGTGGAAACGGCAAGTCAGAGAAAAGAGGACCGAAGGTTGACAGCATGACAGCATCAATTAAGAAAATAAAGCAATTCAGAGAAGATTCCGTTACGGCCTATATTAATAAAAATATCGATTATTGCGTAAATTTTTTCACGCGCGGGTCCACTAGTACTAATTATAAAGAGAAATGATTGCCCAGCCTTTACTCATCAGTTTTTAAACCTCATTATAGTTAGACCTGCTGATGATTTGCCATAGCATTCCACACTATGATGAGGAACCAGAAAAGCATTGAATGTAGCATCACTACAAAGTCTTTGGGGCAGTGAAATAGAGCACATTTTTGTCTAGTGAAACCATTGGTTGCTCAGCCTTGAAGAAGCTTCAGTGGCAGCCACTTCCATTGTCATATGAGAGAGCATGAATAAAAATCGGGCAAGATTGTGCCATTTAGGCAACAGCTGTTGGTCTTGAGCATAAGTATTTAGTTATTACAACAAGTGCATTGATCAAAATTACTCTTATAAATGGCTACTAAATGAAGATAATTGCCCAGCCTGTCCTTGAATTAGAATTTCGACATTTTACGGTGTTTTATAGGTAAAAGGACCAATTTGAGCACATTTTACGTAAATTGTATTTTGCTCACAAATGCCTAGTTTTCGAGATATTTGACTTTGAAGTGAGGCTAGGCTAGGTTTGGTGAGGCTAGGCTAGGTTTGGTGAGGCTAGGCTAGGTTTGGTGAGGCTAGGCTAGGTTTGGTAAGGCTAGGCTAGGCTAGTTAGGTTAGGTAAGGCTAGGCTAGTGAGGATAGGTTAGCCTATGTTAAGTCAGTTTAGGTTGTATTTTCTTTCATAGAAAACAATGGGAACTTCAAAGTCAAATATCTCGAAAACTAAGCATTTGCGAGCGAAATGGTATTCATGTAAAATGTGTTTAAATGGGACCTTTTACCCTTACAGCACCTAAAATATCGAAATTCTGTTTGGACCTTAAGTAAACATTGACCAGTATCATTTTAGCGTCTGCCAGACGGTGATAATTTTTTAGAAATGCAAAGAGGCATGGAGTAAAGCATTATGAACTGTGAATGCACTGAAGCATTGAATTAGTGCATTCTGTCGTCTGGTGAAATAACTGTAGGCTGAGTCTCTTGAGAGCTGTAGGTAAGCTCAAAATTATGCAATATTATTGTCTTCGTTACTTATTTTATTGCTATTTTAGTTGAACAGCTGTAAACTCAGTGGCATTTACGACTGCTCCCACCAGCCTTAAAGTTAAGAGCATATTTAAGATAAAATCCAGCTAAGTAAACGCGCTAAATTTTTGGCCATTCAGTCGCAAATTCTAAAGTGCACATAAGTGATGTTGAAGCAACAGCTGTGCGCCACGTTCACGTAACGATGTTTTAAACATCTCGGCCCTGGCTCTCAGTGAACCGTATCCTGTGATGAGGCTCGATGTTGAACGAACAGATGCTATTTTCTCTGATGATGCAGTCTCTCATGAATTTGCTTAGGTAAATACAGCAGAAAATGGTCTTATGTACCGGTGTACTGGGAGTATTGGACACACTCCTGCGGTTTAATTTCGTCAGTTGTTCGTAGTTTTCGACCTATCACCTTGACATTATGTCAGAGGTGTTCCTGAAATTGGAAGCCACTGAGCTGCTACCATCGGGTCACTTCTCATGCAGCAAGGGCTTATGTTATTACGACACTGCTGTCTGTCTGGTCCTGCAGTCGCCGCTGGATCAGCGTTGTACCTTTGCACGGCGTTCGATTAGGTTAACCACTTGGATATTGTGAAAGTAGCTCATTTGCTACAGGTTACAGGGTTTTGGCAACCATTTTTGATTTTGTTTCCGAGTGTGTCCATGGTCGGTTGTTATGAGTACTGTACATTCATCAAGGTCGTTATGGTTGCATAAAGTAGACGTGTGGACTTCTTGCACTTCGTATTGTATTATGCAGGATTGGCTGGTTTAAACCAAATAAAAACCATGGTGTCAACTAGTGGTTCTTAACCTCTTTCGAGGTACTGAACCCCACAAGTGCCATACATGCATTCATTGAACCCTTCTCAGTTGCAAAGATAAAATTCGCTATTTTTCTTCCAATTCAAAGTATATAGCCTATATGTACATAACTGTGCACTGTATTAGTGTGCAAATTGCATCATACATCATTTGCCCACTCGACGTAACGAATCATACGAGTATGGTGAACCAAACCGCCGAACCCCTGAAACTGTTTCACCGAACCCCCGGGGTTCGATCGAACCCAGGTTAAGAATTACTGCACTTTAAACCAACCAAAAAACCATTGTATTTGGTTGTTATTCGATTAGTTTGGTTTTTATTCATAATCTTTGCAAAATAAACAGTTTTACTTAGAGAAATTCTCAACTTTTATGTACACGACTGAAAAAATGAGTTAATGTGTTTCTATTTAGGAATCTGTTTGGCTATTAGCTACGACAGTTAGGTTCAACTATTGCTTATGCTTATTAAAAACCTATAACTTCTTTAAATTTTGTGTTATTTCATTTCAGAGATACATGTCTAATTAGGTATATTCTGGTAAGCTAGCAGCGACTAAGAATTAGAAGTAGTAGTTATATAGTTGCTATTCAGCTCATGAGAAGCATGTAGACCTACAGTATAGCTATTTCACTTTTTTCAGTTCAATACGCTGCTTTTTATTAGCTAGTAGCCTGCTATTTCTATCGAGATGTCTTTGTATTTGAAGTGTTTCTAAGTTTTTCAACGGATTTTATAGCTCCTTCACTTTCTTAGGTCATTACCTGGTTTTCAGTTAGCTAGTAGCTAGCTATTTTCTGTCAAGTTTTATTTGTAATTACCTCCGCCAAGGAGGTTATGTTTTCGTCGTGTTTGTCTGTCTGGCTATTTGTCTGTCTGTCTATCACCAGGATAACTCAAAAAGTTATGAACCGATTTGGATGAAATTTACAGGGATTGTTAGGTATGTTAGGAGGAACAGATGATTAACTTTTGGTGAAGATATGTCTATCCGTTCGTTAGTTTGTTTGTCTACGCCATTTTTCTCGATGCCATAACTCAAAAAGTTATGAATGGATTTTCATGAAATTAACATGAGTTGTTAGGTATATAACAAAGAGTAGATTACCAAATTTTAGTAATGGTCCGTTTGTTCATTTGTCACTGTTTTTAATTTTATGCTTGTTAGCACAATTATGCATAACTCAAAAAATAATGAATGGATCTTTATGAAATTTATAGGAGTTGTTAGTAATGGGAAAAGACATAAATGATCAAATTTTGGTGCAGATCGGTTGGTTCGTTTGTATGTTTGACTGATATTTGTCATAACGTTTGTTAACAGTATTACTCAAGAAGTTATGAACGGATCTTTAAAAAAATTGAACAAGCTGTTACTATTATAAAAAGGCACAAATGATTAGATTTTGAAGTTTATGCAAGTAAAATCATGGTTTCAGAGTCAATTTGAATTTTTGCTACCGTTGGCTCACTTGGCGGAGGTATGCGCTCTCAGAGTGCTCTAGCTTGAAATGTTTTCAAGTTTTTCAAAGGATTTTATATTGAAATAATAAATCACAGCATCTCTGCAGATTCGATATTAAATGTAGCCATAGCAAATACTGGTACTCGTATAACTGCTTTTTCTTAACCCCTTTTCTTAAAATCATTCCTCTTCTGTAGGAAGTTGAAATGAAGCGACTAAGATTGTTGATGATTAGCTACCTACATGTTTACAAAGCAGGAAATCCTTTAAATGTTTGATAAAATGCCTAGAACTAGAAAAAAACAACAACAAAGTAAAATTAAAACAAAAAACCATTGGGTGTTTTGGTTTTAACCCAAAAAAAAACGTGGTTTTTGTCAACCCTAGTAGAAGTGTCGTGCTCCTATCACTCCGCGGGAGAACACTATAATCAACAGTGCCAATGATTTCAATCTGATATCTGTTATTTCCAACCCTAGTATGCGTGGTGCAGTCGCCCAGTCCTTAAATTGGAAACTGACTTTGATTATTGCATGGTGCCTAGCCTTGAGTATGAAGTTGTTTGCAGGCAATACTAAATCTGTGACTGTCAGTCGGTCTCGGATGCCTTTACCCGAGCATCTGCATCATAGATGGGTGACGCGGTGCTGCACAAATCCAGCTCTATGAAAATTATTGGTGTTCTCTTTGATGAGAAGCTTGCATTACGTCAGGAGCTTGGTCTTATGTGCTTCGAGTAGGGTTGGGTTCCTTTGCATTGTTAATGTAGCAATTTGTAATAATTGTGAAGTCCGTGTATGTTTCTCATGTATTCTTACTACTTCTATGATGCGAATATTGTTTCCCTTTCTGGGCTGCGTCTTATGCCAGTCAACTTCGTCGACTGAATATATGGGATGTGTATAGAGAATAATTTGACGAACTTGGCTAATAGGCGCCCTCATGAGCATATTCTGGCGGGCCCTTTCCCTGCTACAATATGTTTGGGCATCACGTACCCAAGGGTCCCGAGTGCATTCTCCGCAGGGGATATAGCATCTGGCCGCAGTTTCTGCTGACGAGGTTAGTTTTGTAAAGTTGGGTAGGTTCTCTACTTTCCTCTTTCTGTCCCGTGAGGTGGGCTGTCGATCGAGATAGCCGACCTGGTACGCGGGACATCTCTAGTCTCTCTCGTGTGGAAGGACACAAAAGGGGCCGACCACTTGAGTGTCTCCTACTTAGTATACTTTGCGCCTTACTCCCCTGCCTGTAGTAGCGCACGTGGCCACCACGTCTACCCAATGTGCGGTATTTGAATACTGTACCTGTAGTTTCTCTGTTGAAACGCCTGAGTTGCGGCTACGGAGGTTAAACAAAATATGTAATGATAATAATTGGTTAATAGGCGGAGTATTGCTTCTCTCTGTAGTGTACAAGTTGTTCAACAATGCTAGTATAGAGCTGCGGCTGAAAACCCTCCCTCTACTTTAGCGGCTGTACAGCACCTCACTTGTTCTATAGTTTATGCCCCAATTTTTGTTGCCATGGACTTCATTACCAGCATGTATGTCGCTGTCAGGAACAACGTGTCTGCTGAAGTACAGCAGGAAGTATTCAAGCAGCAGCTGGTGCTGGCGGCCGAGCTGCAGCTGCCGCTGGTAATCCACTGCCGCGACGCACATCACGACACTCTGGACATAATCAAAAAGGTCAGTGCCTGTAGTGTCCTCTGCCCTCAGATGCAACCGTTCCATATTCGCCCGGCATCCCCGCAACATTAGATATTATTTTCCGAACGAGGTGCACTACTTGTAACAAGCGTTCTCCAGCGCCTCCACGGGGATTGTATAGGTTACCATAGCCTTTAGCTAGGCCTTCGGGACGTCTGTCTTTCGTGTTCACTTTGCTTCTTTCCGTCCTCATGCTCTTACTGATGATGTTTGGTTCTGTTCTTCCTCTTCTTTCCTAACTTGTTCCCATGCGCGTTGACTCGTGCATGGATTCCCCGTATCTATTTGGCATTCTTTTTGTCCCTTCTTTCTTTCTTTCTCTCTTTGGATCACAGTGGACTCTGTGGGTAGGGAGGCTTAAACTAGGAATATAATAGGCTAATAACTAGCGGGACCCGTGGAAATTCAACGGTTAATTAATGTTTGCACCTACTTTCGCTTGACATTAGGTAGTGCTCCAGTAATTTAACCTACCCCGTCTAATCTAAAGTCCCACTGAAAAACCCAGTCTACCTTAACACACCATGTCTCACAGACTAGCCTCTCTCACCTGTGAATTTTTCATCCTACGATACTTCTTGCATCGTTCTCCCATATTTATGCATGCCTTTCTAAGCTCTGTTTTCCACTGCTTACAGGTAATTTAGCCCATCATAATCTTACGCGTTCTTTTCGTGTCAGCATGCCCGATTTTTTTTACGATTACGGGGCGCGTGGATATTGATCAGCAGCCCATCATTTTCCTACTCTCTTTTCTGTAGCTGTAGGCTACACCAAACAGAGTCAGGTAATTTCTTCACTCAAAACAGACTAACCCTTGTCTTCAAGATTTCGTTGGATTTCCTGAGATCTCGCACATTCGCTTAAAAGAATATCTTGGAGCCTATGTGTCCAACACTATCCTCTCTATTCTCGTGCATCGTATCCTACCTACGTATCTGGCTGATCCTATGAAATACGTCGAGCCCCACAAGCAAAACGAACATAATATCTTGTAAAGGTAAAGGTAAAGTCAACTTAGATCACACCCTCACCTGGGAAACCCACATGCACTGGTTTGTGCTGCGGGTAGAGGCCCACTGGCCCCAGACGAGCAAGTGTAATCGCAGTCGCCCTCGGGTTACGAACTATGGCGCCAATTTGACGGAAGGAACAAATAACCCGAGACCCCCCATCCCCCTCATCTTTGAGGAAAGCAGTTCCGCCACGGCGCCGAGCATGCACACACAACTGCCGAGTCAGCACACCAAGATCTGCAAAGAGCTCGTGTGCCTCACGGGGCATCGAACGAGCGAAACAAGGTGTTCGAGCTGAGAACGGAAGCATGCTGCTACCGTGGCGGCTGTCGATAAGATACGAGTGAAATGAACTTCATGTCTCTTTGCTTCGAAACTGATTGGAATTTTTTTCAAGTGCGAGCGTAAGAAAACAGCTATGGTCGAACTTCCTGCGAAAATCAGATCTTCTTGCAAGTTGAAGCTTCCGCTAATACTGAAGAAGAAGCAGACACCGGACGGAGAATCAAGCAGAATTATAATATAGATAGTAATTAAGCGTTCTGGGTGCTACTGAGCAGTAGTTGGCTCCGTATTTCTCTTGTGTCTCCATTGCATATATTTTTAGCGATTTTAAGCAGGTATAATTAAACGGCGGTTCACACTTCCGTTGTTTGTTCCACATACGTATTCTTCAGCGTCAGAATGCTTGCTGTTTGAGTTTAAACAGAAAAGTGCAATGCTGCTCAGTTTTCATTTGCTTCTTGAAGGGCCCATACACGTTAAAAAAAAAAACATCAAAATTTTGACGCGTAGTATTGATACAAGGTTTTGATGCATAATTATCCACATACGTTTAGGCGTTTTTTCCATCAAAATTCACTGTAGTCAAAATCTTCGACGTGGATGCATCAGTGGCCACAGTACTAGTGTTCGCAGTGGACTCTGATAAACCTTCTGGTAAACGTCGGAAATTGTAAAAAACAACTTTTTTTGTTTGTTCTTTAGATCTTCTGATGTGACGGAATAAAATGCTCACCATATTTCTCCAGTAGAATGTCATAGGCCTCGGCTTTCTTGTCACGATTGCTATGATCATCCGACTTATTTCTCCACAAGGCTACCATGGTCTGATATATACGCCTAAAACTTCAATCAAGAATTTGTTTTCGGCCTCCTTCCCAGAAATGGCAATCCTGTCTTCTCGGCTGTCACCTGCAAACTAAAAACTTCGATCATTTGACAGGAGCCCACGCACGCATTAAAGAGTTGACCACTCGTCAAAAAATATCATAAGGATTTGTTACATGAAAATTCTGGTTTAGATACTTCTTATTTTTTACGTCAAAACGTCCTACACACGTCAAATTTGCCATCGCAATTTTGATATCAAAATTTTGACGCTTTTTTGAACGTGAATGGGCCCCTTAAGGTTGAAGAGATATCCGAAGGTTTACAAGTGGCACGTGTTGAGCGGTATATATATCAGGGTTAGTGATTTTTTGATTTTTTAAAAAATTCAAAAAAATCAATGATTTTTTTCTATTTGATTTTTTCATAGTTTCTTAGGTGAAATTATACAATAATTCTTAATAGTTCTTCTACAGTGTGCTAAAGATAATACTTATAAAATAAGTGTTTTCTTGCTTTTCTTATGCTTAAATTTTCAACACACTGTGAAAAAACACAAACTGAGGCAATTGCAAAAAAATCAAGAAGGGTACTGCAAAATCTAGTGTCGCAAATGCCTGAGTAATAATTAGCTATCAGCCATGCAAATCCTGAGAAAATAATGGTAAAATTGCTTTGAGCTTAGAGATGATGATTAACTCAGTAAAATATACATGCAGGTAGGTGAATGAATTTTTCAGTTGTCTAACCAAATTTTTCCAAGAGTGGTAAACAAGTTGAAGTTGCTTGAAACGGGTTAAAATGCAAAGGAAAAGCAAACCTAATTTAACAAGAGATTCATAGCATCTCACTGTACAGCTGTGAAGACAACACTGAAACGTACTGACTATTGACACATGAATATTTCTGCAGCGCAGTAGCGTTAACTGATTTTAATACCATAAAAATTCGAGCATGCACTTTCTCCTGCTTAATTATGTAGGTAGCTATGTAAAGGTATAAGTTGATGAATTCTATTAAGGGAAACCTTAGGTAAGCTGAAAAAATGGTGTTGTGTTTTCTAAATGCTTCTAGCAGTTAATCATTTGATAGCGTAAAAATGTTCCATTTCACGAAAAACTCAAATAAATCAAGGAACTATAAAAAATCATGATTTTTTATAGAAAATATATAAATATATATATATTCTGTTGATTAAATCAATTTGATTTATTCTGTTGATTAAATCAATTTGATTTATTCTGTTGATGATAGCAATTTGATTTGTTCTGTTGATTAAATCGATTTGATTTAATTAATGCTAACCCTGATGAAAGCTTACAAGGGTAAATCGTTTGATAGTGTAAAAATATTCCATTTCATGAAAAAATAAAATACATAAAAAATCATGATATTTTTTATAAAAATAAATGGTAGTTACCTAGATAGTGGCTCATTAGATAATAAATTAGATTTTATCTAAGCATTGAATTATTTAAATACCATAAAAATTTAAATTTAAGCATGTACTTGCTCTGATTTTAATTACTATGTAGCTAGCTATGTCCAGGTAAAAATTGTTGAATTCTTTCAAACGAACCATTGGTTTGTTGAAAGATAGAGCTGGTGTTATGTTGCATAAATGCTCGAAAGGGTTGATCATTTCATAGTGTAAAAATATTCCATTTCATTAAAAAAAATCAAATAAATGAAAATTACTTCTATAAAAAATTAATTAATTTAATCAATTGATTAAATTAATTTGATTTAATCATTGCCAACCCTGATATATCTAATATCTAATACTAAGAATAACCTTCGTGTGTTTATAAATATATATATATATATAAATATATATATTTATATGTTTGGTGTCACGCTCTTAACGAAATAGATAGGCGGAAATTAGCCCAGGTTGGAGGCTCTGGTGCTCCTCTCAAGCT
>LQNS02278143.1:6444332-6465897 GCA_001587735.2 Parhyale hawaiensis | reverse complement strand
CCACCGATCTGCCGTGCAAGCCTCACTAAACCGCCCACCCGTTAACAGGGTTCTGGGCTCTGCCCCGCCGGAGATCTCGCCCGACGAGGCGATCCTCTCCCGAGCGGCCCGTTCCACTCTGTCCCAGGGTCATGACCCTTCCGACCTGTCTTAAAATCTCAGGGACATGTAAAATTTTCTTTTTGGTCGAGAATTACTGGTTTTATCAAGGGTAGGGGACAAATAGCGTTTTTCGATCTAAAATGAAAGAATAACATTTTAATTAGTTTTCGTTCCTTTTGTGAATTTTGTACTTATATATTAGGAATAAAGATCGTTTTTGTCTCTTTCAGATATACTGATGATGGGATCAGTTCCCGAAACGTCTAATTTTAATAAGTTTTAGTCATGAGCATGTTTAATTTACCTTCCTGAGACGATACTACCAGCTATGATAACGTTAGTAACAGTCACATTGGTGCTTTGTTTTTTAGTATATATTTCTCTTGTCATTTTCAACTCACTCATTGATGACGTTTTCGTTACCACGAGTGTGTTTCCTAAGAGGGCATAGGATGAGCTAGAGGGTTCGGTTAGTTAGGTCCTCCAGAACTGAATAGAGAAGCGGTGTGTGTTCTATCACGTTACCAAAATGAACCAAGTGTGACGTCACAACGAATCGTGGGCCAGCAGGTTTCCATTTACCATCACCTCATCGCCACCTAAGTTTTATATCTTCGATTGGCTATCTGTGATGTAAATGATGCTAGCAGGGAGCAGCTGCTATGTTACCATATACTGTAATTAACTTTGAAAAGGACTATTGATGTTCTACTCCAGGCGTAATTTAAACTTTAATGGATTGAGTCACCCTTAATCTGCTTTTAGCACATGCTTGTTATGTTAAGCCACTGGAAAATGGATATATTTTTTGTACTGTTGAATTGAATTTTACGTTGTTTTATTTTGTTGTTTTCTGAACCCACTGTGCTTCTATTTTCCTAATCCTTAGGTATCTTTATGTAATAAAACGCTTCGTGTATGTATTTCGTGTCCGCTTTGAAGGAAGTAGGCGTAAATAAGCCAGGTTGCAGATTTTGTAAATCGATGACCAGGTTGCAGAAGATGGCGACGGCTGGTCCTTATCCCTTTGTCTGAAAACATTGCTTTGCCTGTAACACTTCTTGAAAATCGGAACACTATGAATGTAGCTTCTGGAGTCCGATATTATAACTTTTTCTCTTAGGTCACGACGTATGAATTCGGCATATGGTCAACGAAACGCTCTGGAGGGAGTGATTTTTCACGGGCTGTACACAACTATTTCTTCTAGCTTACTGTCTTTCACTTCTTCTTCTTCTTCTTCTTCTACAGCAGTATTATTCCCGTTCAAAGGGGGGTCGCTGAAACAGATCTTGTTATTCCATGTATTTCTGTCCATTACCATGTGCTCCTCCAGCTCCATACCGCGCATATCATCCCTCACACTGTCGTTCTCTGAATGTGCGAATTTTGTTTCATAACCCAAATATCAGGGTTTCAGTTAGGCAGATATTTAAGTTCGCAAGACCGTATCTTGGCTATGGAGCGCTGACATGCATACAAGCTAGCTGGAGTTACATTCAAGTTTATTGCAGTGCTTTACTCAAGATTTATTTCTGCCTCTCACTATTGAAGACTCGCGTCTAATCAAGAAGGAAGATAGGGAACATATAAGTAGTACGAGACTACTACAGTCTCAAGATCGAAGACGTTCGACGAATGCATGGAGAGAGATGAATCGTCCATGTGATACAGAAAGGTTACAGAAGTGAATGGCAGCTGCTGATAAGCGTGAGCGGGAAAATGAGGCAAGAAAAAGTCAGAGAAAAAAGCCCTAAGGTTGCAAGCACGACAAAGGATCAGTGAAGAAAATGAAGCAAGTGAGAGAAGAGAAAATTCCGCAACGGCCTTTATCAATAAAAATTCGATTATTGCGTGAATTTTTTCACGCGCGGGTCCACTAGTCACTATATAATTAACACCGTCGTGGGTTTATTTGTTTATATATTTATATGTAGCTATCTCTCGTGTCACGCTCTGAACGGAATAGGCGAAAAATAGACTGGGTTACAGATTTTATAGCAAAGTTGCGTTTTCATGGGGATCGCTTTAAGCTTCTCTTAGCGCGGTTAATGGTGATGGTGAAGGCTGATCCTTATCCCTTTGTCTGAAGACACTTCTCTCTTGAAACACGTCTTGAAATCGGAGCAATATACATGCAGCTTCTGGAGTCCGATTTTATAACTTTTTTTCTCAGCTCACGACGTATAAATTCGGCAGATGGTCACGAAGCGCTCCGGAGGTGACGAATTTTCACGGCCAGTAGACAATTATTTTTTCCAGCTTACTGTCTTTCTTATTTGACGAAGCAGTTTTCTTTTCCAAAGCCAAAATTTCCGGTTAGCGATGTTCGCCCATACTATCTCACGGGGAGTAGCGTCCCCAGGGTTCTCCATAGGTTGCCTTAGCTAGGCCTTGGGAACGTCTTTCTATCGTGTCCACTAGGCCTCCTTTCATTTTCATACTTTCTTCGTGTTTTCTACTGGCTTTCTGTTCCCATGCGCGTTGATTACGTGTGGGAGCGCCCTCTTCCATAGGTTCCACTTTTCTGTCTATATTCTGCCTGCCTCTTCCTTTTCGTCTCTTTAAACATCATGCTTGTGTCTAGGGAGACTTGAACAACGTATGTAGGTATATTTTTGTTGCCTCGAGCCGACGTAGGCTAGCAGCCTGTACAGTCGTAACGCTATTAGTTACGATCTGTCTCCCCAGGAAATGCCCAACAGGAGCCATGTATTACGATGTTGGATATGATCAGACTTGACAGCTGAGCTAATGCTAAAGCGAAGCTAATAATAAATTAACTTTAAGAGCCCAATATTGTATAGCACAACAGCTTGTGCGACTTGGCGAAGGAAAGTTTGGCTCGTGATTGGCTGGCTCAAAAACTCGCACGAAAGTCAAGGGAGGTGTATTTTTCCTAAGCTATGGATAGAGAGATGAAAAAGATGAAAGGTTGTCGCTCCTCCCCTGGGGCACTATAGGTTACCTTATTCTTAGTTGGGCTTTCAGAATTTTTTCGTGTACCTGTTTTACTTACTTCCAGTAACTTTCGTTCACTATCAGTCTCTGTGTTGGTCTATCCCAACTTGGTATCACACGTGGTGAACTGCCATGTGTGGGTTCTTCGTATTGCTTGACATGCTACATATCGTTTGTGTCTACTCCGCTTTCGGTCATCGCTACCGTGGTAGAGACGCTGGAACCTACCTCACTGGATGCCAATTGGCAGAAATATCCACAGTACGTTAGGTGATCTCCACCTTCCTGTTTGTATTTAAACTAAATATACCGTGCGTTACCTTTGATTATGCAAATAGAATTTTTTACTTAATTATTCAAGGTCTGTATCTAACTTTGAATTATCAATATTAACTAAGTGTATGGTGATGTTGCCAATATAAACAGCACTTATAAAATAAATATTTAGCCATTGGTTGAGTTTATCATACAATTTGCTTATTTACGAGTTTTTTTACTGCTACCTCAGATTATGCAACAAGCTAATAAAAACGTCATAAAGAGGAAATGAATACAAGTCAACCGAAATATTGTTATTAAACGTCCAAAACCAAGAAATTATAACCAAAACAATTCAATAAACACTGAAATAAGTTTTCAGTAGTGGTAAACATAAGTTAATTTTGAACATGGCAACTTCCATTTTCATGATTTGTTAAGGCGATTATCAACAGACTTTGCCAGGTTTAATATTTCAGATGGTGGAATAGAATAAGCTGCTGTTTTTACTGCATTCCACTGGTTTACTTTACTCGAAAACTGCCGACCACCTTCATAGACCTTCCTTTTGATCATTGCCCAGAGGTTCTCTATGGGATTTAAATCGGGGCTATTCGCTTGCCAGGTCATAATCCTTTTTTATTTGAATCCTCCATCCGCAAGCCAGTTAGCAGTGTACTGTGCTCGGTGTGAGGGAGCGTTATCGTGCTGAAATACCAATTCGGATCTGCATGCGATAGTCTGCTCAAGCCATGGAATCAAGTTGACTTCAACAAACTGGCAGTACCTTTCTGCATTCAGTTTAACTCCTTCTACCACTATAAACGGACCAATAAGGGTGTCACCTACTATCCCGGCCCAAATCATTATACCTTCACCACCTTGTTGACGCTTAAGCCGTGTCTGTCGAGGTCGGTCATGGAAGACCCATCCAGACGCGCGTCCATCTGGAACATCAAGAGTGGCTTTGCATTCGTCAGTAAATATGCAATTGGTGAAATCAATTTTCATGTTGTCCTCAGCCCATTTGACCCTAGTTTCTTTATGAGTTTTGTTAGAAGTGGTCGTTATAATTGCCCTTTTCACTTTCCCTAGCTTCTGCAGAACCTCACATCTTGTCTTTTTGCTTAGTATTGGGGCTCCAGCGTCTTCAAATATTGCCTTACTTGTAGTAAGTTGTTTTCTAGCGATAGAAACCTTCAAATGTCGCATATCCCGAGCAGTCAGTTTCCTCGTAGAGGCTCTATCCAGAGTTGTCTGGTTGACTTTACCTTCAATTGCATAAGCCTTAACTGTTAGGTGATCACGCTGTAATTCCTTGGAAACTTCGAGTGTCGTCTTACCAGAAGCCAATAACGAGGTCACTTTGATCTTTTCTTCATTTTTTAAACCGCATTTCTTGCCCATGTTGACTAGAGAGTGATGTTGCATAATCTGGGGTAGCTAACAGCAGATCCCCGTGCGATAAGCAAATGTTGCCAAAACGTTAGCAATTATTCCGTTTTCTTTTTCTCTAGTAGTTTTTATAGTTAGAACATAGATACCTGTGCACTAACTTACTATTCACATTTTAAATGTTTGACCTTTGTCTTGAAACAAGGGTAAAAAAATTGTATTTGCATAATCAAAGGTAACGCACTGTACTGTATGTTAGGGATGTTAACTTATCATCTATTCTCACTCGGTAATATCCTACGATTTTACGCAGGACTTATGCTGACCATTTCAACAGTTTAGTTTGTGGTTGTATTAGCCTACTTGAATTGATTTATTTATCGTTGCTTTTGTGGCTGACTTGCTTGTCAGTTCCTATGGGGCCTGTTGATTTTATCTTTGGAACATGGTATCTCTAATTTCATAATGTCTAGATATTATTATAGTTACGAGAGTGCCCGCGCTGTCAAAAATGACTGCGAAGAATTTGAGACGACTCGCCGTCTTCATTTAATATCCTTTTGTCACTAGTAAGCTTCAGAAACGTACGCTACAACAGCCGACCCAAATTGAAATAAGAGACAAGTGCTCTCTTCTAATTCATCTAAGAAGCGCAATCGTCTCCCACCATGGGTCACATGTGGAAAGAATCTTACATTAGCAAGCAGCAAAGCTTCAGTGAATTGTAATAAATTACCCGCCACGTACAGTATCCACGATACCGAACAAGCCTTCAGTACATCGAAGATTTTGTGTTGAAGTGAAATCTGCTCCTTCAAGAGAAAGGCAGCAAGCTGAAAGTCAAAAGAAATACAGCAAGGGGAAAGAAATAGCGTCTACTGCTCATGAACAGTCATCGTTTCGTCCGCCCTTCATTGATACGCTTCTAAATTTGTGCGGTAAACTGTAAACATGCATATGGTTCAATGTATAGAGAAGATTATAAAATAGGACTGCATGGCCGCGCTAAGAGAAGCTGTAATAGTTACATAGATTTATTACTTATTATTCCAAGAAGCGTTTCTAGCTAGAAGTGCATTGAGATGAAGGAATGAAGATTTCGTTTTCTCCATCTTCTGCAACTTGGTCATCAATCTCCTCGAAAATGCAGCCTAATTAGTAATTACAAAATCTGCAACCTGGCTTATTTTTGGCCTATTTCTATGAGAGCGTGGCCCAAAACATACAAACATATAAATATATCAACAAATAAACACACGCCACTGTTTATTATATTGTGTTGAACATTATGTAGCTCCTTTCTTGTTTTTTATTACTGTCCAGCTGTTGATGCTAATAAGACCGATCTGTAAGCTAGGTGATATTGCTATAGGTATCATAAATCTGCCTCGAGCGTACACTTTCTAACTTGAATCTTTTATTAACTGGTGTATACATACTATATTATGTGACGTTTGATTTTTCTCTACTTGTAGTTTATTTACTAGCTGTGTTGTATTTTCGGTGTAAGGTGGGCTTGAGATCCTGAAGCGCCACTTATCATAGGTAGGTATACTGCTCTAACATATTTAAGGCTCTATTCGTTCATACTTCGAAGCATTTTTCGAGCCTTGTGGCCTTCTATTTTCATAACCCGGCAGTGTTACATTATCTCGCTAATAGAAGCCGGCTGCCGAAGCCTTCACTCCAGCACAAAAGATTTGTTTTTATAGGAAAGGTTTGGAGCTAAGTGGCTGTGCTAATTGTGTTGCAGAACGTGCCTGTGGAAACTGTGATGCATCGCCACTGCTTCACCGAGAGCTGGCGTGAGGCCGAAGAATGGCTGCAATCTTTCCCCAACTGCTATATTGGCCTCACTAACCTCATTAGTCAGCGCTGCCAGCGCGGCAGAATGGTAAGGTCGCATGTCATTAGTATGTTCTCCTGCATTGGGAGGCCACTCGGCCGTCTCTGTGGGCTGCTGCTGCTGCTCATGTTGCTTGCTTGTCTCTCTTACTCGTCTGGTAGGTACTTTTTCCATTGAGCTGAGGGATGTAGCTGGTAAGTGCTGAGAAGCTAAGCGAGGTCGACTACTAAGTTCCCTCTTAATTTATCCAGTACCGTTTTTGGATGGCGATCTTGCAAATTCTGTAGCTATAAGTGAGTGTTGTTGTTGCGTATTTTGTCACCTGCAGTTGCCCAGAGAAGTTATTTGTGGCGCAAATACTACCAGAGGTGGCGAGTTCTCTTATTGTGTACCTTACCATCGCGTCTTTTCACATTGATTGGAGGTGATCGTAGCCTCGCTACAGAGATAATGGCGTGTTGTTATTACGCACCTGACCAATTGGTCGATTGCCATTGGTTGAAGCTGCTCGTGGCAATTATATAACTATATGTTGCTAGGTGCTGTTCTTACCTACCGTAATGTTTCGCTGCATGGTTTATCTTATATGTACCTAATGGTGTTATTTCTACGGAAAATACCAGGTAAAGTAGTGCAGTGGATGGTTATTGATTCCCTTTCCCGTTGCTTGCAAGAGGTATTTCGCGCTTATGTCAAGGATTGTTATTTACAGTTATAACGGAAATAATAGCTTTATCGCAGAATTGACCGCATCTTGACTATTTGGCTATAAATTTTAGTGAAAATTTTACAGAAAGTTCAACTTATGATCCCTATAGTGTTTGTAAATTTTCAAACGACTCATCGTGCTGGTTATAGATAAATTATGTTTTTTGTCAAGTTTACTAATTTCACTGAGCGGCGGTAATAGCTTTTTGCTTAAAAGAAACTACTTACAGTTTTGGATCACCAAAGGAGCAAGAATGATCAACACAAATGAGAAAAATATGTATTAAACAACAAATCATTAAGTAAAAGTTTACAATGACTGAAATAAGTCCGTTTTACCAACATGACTCTCATGACGTTTAATAACTTCAGTAATCCTTGAATCCATGAAGCCAGTTAGTTTCTTTATTGCAGAAGGTGGAACTGCCCTTCCTGCTGCAGCAACAGCATCCTACAAGAGAGATTTTGAGTTGTACTGCCTTCCATCTGCGTAAATTTCCCTTTTCAGAAGGGCCCAGATGTTTTCAATTGGGCTTATATGAGCTGAGTATAGTAGCCAAACAAACAGTTTCTCTCCATGGAACCCCAAAAAGTCCAGAATGCTACGCTAGTACGGGCAGAGTGAGGGAGCGCATTATCATACTTGAAAATCAAGTTTCGAAGCAACGAAAGGGGTATGTCATCCAGCCATGGGACCGAGGCGTCCTTTAACATGTCACAATTCGATGCAGATGTAATTTTCACGCCATCAGGTACTCTAACCGGACTTACAAGTCGATCCCCTATGATACCAGCCCAGATCATAACACCACCTCCCTGTTGATGATGTTTTAAGCGTTGATGACACTCGTCTCCAGGTAGCACCCAACCCTTACTCCACCCATCAGGTCCATCAAGGGTTGCTCGGGTTTCGTTGGTGAAAAGAACACGATTCATGTTGATCTTCATGTATTTCTCTGCCCATTCCATCCTCAAAATTGTATGTCTTTGTGTCAGAGGAGGAAATTTTTCCGAGGGGATTTGAACAGAAGCAATGGAGCGAAGGATGTCATTTCTTGTGGTTTTAGGCACTTCATGAAGCCCAACAGCCGTAAAAATTGATTTACTTGTTTACCCGAGTCTTTTACGTAGCAGACGAACCACATTTCTCATGTTTCTATCAGTAACAGTCCTTGCATGCACAGCATCTGATCGTTTTTCCGTGGTGAAGGGTCCTTCAAGAATCTTGTCACTATGTCAATACGGCGTCCTATTTTTCGCGCAATAACATCAGGAGAGGTGCCTTTAGCAGTTTCTTTGATGATAATTTCTTTCTCCTCGTTAGTTAGAGCTTTTCCATGCCCCATTTTAGCAGAGTATACAAGGAGCTTATATTGTCGTTCTCCTCAAAAAGAGAAAAAATGCAAAGAGTTGTCAGTCAGGAGACACAGCACAATGTAAACAAACTCAACAGTGTTGCCATAAGATAACACGCTTTCAATGCAAGTTTAATGAAAATTTGATCACGCAAAAATGAGTTGTGGTCAATTTTGTGATGAAGCCATTATTTCCCTTCTAAGTGTATATAGGTAATTTGAAAACTACCAAACTACCTCGTGGTACTGGACTCGGCGAAACATTTTGCCTCCTGTAAACCCTTAGCCTTAGCAAACCATTCGCTACATATTGCACATCATCTGCACGTAAGGGCGTTATCGTTCGATCACTAGCGCCTTCCATGTAATGACTGCTCGCTGTCGCTTGAAATGAACTGCTTTTGTCTTTGAAATATCGACAGCTGTCTGTCGCTCATTGAGCTGCCTACTATCGCTCGAGTTTATCGCTTAGAGCTGGCTCTTCCTGTCTCTGCAGGAAGGAGGGGAATAGGATGGGCTATAGAGTTAGGTTATTTTTGCTCTTCTTTTATGGGGTCTCCCATGGATTACGTTTTTTATGGTATCACCTCCCATTGATGCTCTATGGCAACACCTTCGTGCATGGGTTCCATGTTTCTATTGACATAGGTACTGTACGGTATGTCCCTTACACTGCTTCCTCTGTTAGGTCGCCTTTGTAATAGAGATGGAGGCCTAAATTTTTCTATCTCATAATCATATCACTGCCCTGTTTTCTTACTGCTTCTGGTGAACTTAGTTCTCTTTTTCCGCCTTTCGCCTGACTTGCTGTTCCCATGTGCCGGATTATTCCGTGCATAGCCTGCCCGTTATTACCTCTGCCAAGGAGGTTATGTTTTTGTCGTGTTCGTCTGCCTGGCTGTTTGTCTGTCACCAAGATTACTCAAGAAGTTATGAATGGGTCTTTACAAAATTTACAGGGATTGTTAGGCTTGTTAACAGTAAGAGATAATTAACTTTTGGTAAAAATCCGTTCATCTGTTTGTTTGCCTGTTTTTTCTCAGTACCCTTAACTCAAAAAGTTATGGACGGATTTTCATCAAACTGACACGAGTTGTAAGGTATATTACGAAGAGTAAATGACCGAAATTTGGGGATGATCTGTTTGTTCGTTTGCTTGTCTCTGTGTTTGATTTCATGCTTGTATTGTTAGCACAACTCAGAAAGTTATGGATGGATCTTTATGAAATTTATAGGACTTGTTAGTAACGTTATAAGACATAAATGATTAAATTTTAGTAATAATCGGTTGGTCTATTTGTGTTTGATTTATGTTTGTTAGCAGCATAAGTCAAAAAGTTTCAAACGGATCTTCAAGAAAATTACAGAAACTATTAATACTATGGAAAGACACAAATGGTTAGATTTTGGTAGTGATACAAAGATAATCATGGTTTCAGAACCAATTTGAACTTTTCGTTACCGTTGCCTTGCTTGGCGGAGGTATGCGCTCTCAGAGTGCTGTCTAGTTGTTGATGTGTTAACATTTCTCTTCCCTTTTCTGTCTTGAAGTACCGTTGCTGTGACGAGGACGGCTCAACCGTTTGGTAACTACCATAGTGTATATGTTGGCGCATTACAAATAGTGATAGTCCTATGTCGACTGCTGTTTATTTTAAGCACTAACGACAGAAACTAATGTAGGTGTGTAATGAAACATTTCGTGCCATTGCTTGGTGTGAAGTTTGGCATCAATTGCAAAGCTTTCATTTCCCTATAGTCTAACTGTAGTATGAATCAGGCCTCGCGCTTGGGCCCCTCCAAAGTGAAGGGAAACAAACCTGCGATGGATCTTTCGCTGCAGATTTGATAATCATCGCACCACAATTGGGCTATTTTGCTTCTCACGGTCTGCGCTAGTTGATGATGTTTGTTAGTTATAAGTTTCATACTGTTTGAAAGGTAAGTAATAGCGTTGCGATATAATACCCACTAGGGCATTTAGGAGGAAGGTTATAAGTTACTTACCGTTGATGTTCAATGGTCTGAAGCCATTTATTTTTTGTTACCAGTTTCCTGTCTTTCATTAAGACGCTACCAGTATTTCGTTAAGCATCTTCCCGCCTTTCGTTTTAAGCAACTTCCCGCCTTTCGTTAGGCAACTTCCCTCCTATAGTTACGCAACTTCCCGCCTTTCTTTACCTACGCAACTTCCCGCCTTTCGTTTTAAGCAACTTCCCGTCTTTCGTTTTAAGCAACTTCCCGTCTTTCGTTTTAAGCAACTTCCCGTCTTTCGTTTTAAGCAACTTCCCGCCTTTCGTTTTAAGCAACTTCCCGCCTTTCGTTTTAAGCAACTTCCCGTCTTTCGTTTTAAGCAACTTCCCGCCTTTCGTTTTAAGCAACTTCCCGTCTTTCGTTTTAAGCAACTTCCCGTCTTTCGTTTTAAGCAACTTCCCGTGTTTCGTTAAGCAGCTTCCCGTCTTTCGTTAAGCAGCTTCCCGTCTTTGGTTAAGCAACTTTCCGCCTTTCGTTAACCAACTTTCCGCCTTTCGTTAACCAACTTTCCGCCTTTCGTTAACCAACTTTCCGCCTTTCGTTAACCAACTTCCCGTCTGTCGCTAAGCAACTTCCCTTCTTTCGTTACGGGGATCAAAACAGATTAAAAAAAAATATTTGTGAACCGATTCTTCTGGAATTTCTAAAGTATATGTAGTTTTGGAAGGAAAGCACATTTTCCTCCTACAACTTTTTTTGATTTAGACCTTAGTGTTTGAGATAATGGGAAATATATATATTGTGAAATTTCAAAAGAATAGAAGTAAAAAAGTTTTCATGCTAGATAAAAAACAATGACAGTTTTGAAATCCTTGAAATATTCCTAACAAAATTATATAGCCGGATTTTCCATTTTCTATTTCGTTTTCTTTTGATATGCGATTTTCGATCGCTAACTGAAATATAGGGAAAAAAGGCAAAATATTTGGCTTTGGGCTGTGATAGAAAATTTATGATGGCAAAAATGGAAAATCCGGCTCATAGTTTTGTTAAGAATGTTTCAAGGATTCTAAAACTGTCATTGTTTTTATGTTGCATAAAACCTTTTTGACTTCCTTTGTTTTTAGGCGGAATAATCGCATCTTACAGGGGAGGCAAAAAACGTGAAATTTTGTGGTAAAGTGTTATATAATGCCCTTTTTTGCACGATGAGTGAAATTTAAATGCTGTATTTATATTGTATTAGCATCTACTAATAATATGCATTCATCATTTCTCAATTTTTGACCCCCATCGGCCCCCTGTTAGGACCCCTCTCTGGGCTCCTATGTAATAATATAGGTACATATATATATATATATATACACGTATATTTCCCATTATCTCAAAAGCTAAGGCGTCAGTCATAAAAGTTGTATAAGCAAAATGTGTTTCTTTTTCAACAATACATATAATGTGCAAATTTCAGAATAATCGGTCGTCAATTGACGATTTTGACCCCCTGCCCCCTCCCTTTGGACCCCTCTTTGGGTTCTAGTTCCCCTAGTCCCATGAAATTTTTAGGACACAATTTCCCGCTATCTAACGACTCTTTTCCCGGAACAAAGAAAAAATTGATAATTTTGCCTAACATTGTTGGGTTACGCTGGTTGATCCCCTTTAGTAACTTCCCGTCTTTCGTTAAGTAACTTCCCGCCTTTCGTTAAGCAGCTCTCCGTCTTCCGTTAAACAGCTCTCCGTCTTCCGTTAAACAGCTCTCCGTCTTCCGTTAAACAGCTCTCCGTCTTCCGTTAAACAGCTCTCCGTCTTCCGTTAAACAGCTCTCCGTCTTCCGTTAAACAGCCCTCCGTCTTCCTTTAAACAGCCCTCCGTCTTTCGTTAAACAGCTCTCTGTCTGACGTTAAACAGCTCCCTGTCTTTCGTTAAACAGCTCCCTGTCTTTCGTTAAATAGCTCCATGTCTTTCGTTAAACAGCTCCTTGTCTCTCGTTAAACAGCTCCTTGTCTCTCTTTAAACAGCTCCTTGTCTTTCGATAAACCGTTTCCTGCCTTTCATTAAACAGCTTCCGGCCTTTCGTTAAACAGCTTCCGGCCTTTCGTTTAACAGCTTCCTGCCTTTTGTTAAACAGCTCCCTGTCTTTCGTTAAACATTTTCCTGCCTTTCGTTAGACAGCTTCCTGCCTTTCATTAAAAAAGCTTCCGGCCTTTCGTTAAACAGCTTCCTGTCGTCGTTAAACAGCTCCCTGTCTTTCGTTAAACAGCTCCCTGTCTTTCGTTAAACAGCTTCCTGCCTTTCGTTAGACAGCTTTCTGCCTTTCGTTAGACAGCTTCCTGCCTTTCGTTAGACAGCTTCCTGCCTTTCGTTAAACAGTTTCCTGCCTTTCGTTAGACAGCTTTCTGCCTTTCGTTAGACAGCTTCCTGCCTTTCGTTAGACAGCTTTCTGCCTTTCGTTAGACAGCTTCCTGCCTTTCATTAAAAAAGCTTCCTGCCTTTCGTTAAACAGCTTCCTGCCTTTCGTTAAACAACTTCCTGCCTTTCGTTAAACAGCTTCCTGCCTTTCGTTAAACAGCTTCCTGCCTTTCGTTAAACAACTTCCTGCCTTTCGTTAAACAGCTTCCTGCCTTTCATTAAAAAAGCTTCCTGCCTTTCGTTAGACAGCTTCCTGCCTTTCGTTAGACAGCTTCCTGCCTTTCATTAAAAAAGCTTCCTGCCTTTCGTTAAACAGCTTCCTGCCTTTCGTTAAACAGCTTCCTGCCTTTCGTTAAACAACTTCCTGCCTTTCGTTAAACAACTTCCTGCCTTTCATTAAAAAAGCTTCCTGCCTTTCATTAAAAAAGCTTCCTGCCTTTCGTTAAACAGCTTCCTGCCTTTCGTTAAACAGCTTCCTGCCTTTCGTTAAACAGCTTCCTGCCTTTCGTTAAACAGCTTCCTGCCTTTCGTTAAACAACTTCCTGCCTTTCGTTAAACAGCTTCCTGCCTTTCGTTAAACAGCTTCCTGCCTTTCGTTAAGCAACTTCCTGCCTGCCGTTAAGCAGCTTGGTATCATTGAACGATCTCCCGCTGCTGGCGCCCACCTGCCCTCACTCCTACACTCACAACAACACCGCCTGCCCCCGTGTGTTGCGTATGATCGATAGAAGCCTTCGCTCCAACTGTCGCTTGTCAGCGAGCTCTCGTGCCATCGAAAGAGTGCGTCGTTAATTCTGTGTCCCTGGCGAGACTTTGCCGCCCCAATTAAGCCTGGGCGCGTTGAATTTTCTTCTTTCAAATGACTGCTTTGATTTTTGTTCTTCCCAGTGAGGGGTCTCTCATGCATGTCCGTCTGTCGGAGCACTGGAGGGTTGTGCGCAGCACCGCATTGTAGTGGCGTAGGAATGGAGCGGTGCACCTGCTCTCACGCAGCGGGTCTCGCAGCGCGTTATGGTACTGTAGCTGGAGGTTTCGTATATGATGAGTCTTAGGCTACCGAGTTAGTTCAGTCTGCATCACCTGTCTCATATGAGCATTCGTGCCTCTAGAAGTAGCTACCTCATAGGTTACCTTATCCTCAGTTTGGCAGGTATTCTGGATAGCGTTCTTTTGTGTCCGCTTTTCTTCATTAATTTTTTTCGTACCTTTACTTATCTACTGTGTTTAATTCTTTTCCAACTTGTTCCTTAGCGCGATATTCCGTGTTGAGGTCTTCTATGTTTTTGACGTGCTGGATGTCCTTTATCTTTTCCTGTTTTTGAAATACCTTGTCGAAAGAGCCTTAATTAAATACTTATTTTTCCTTCTGCTATTGCTAATCTCGAAACTACCGGTCCTCTTCTGTTCCTATTTACTGTTCCCACGCTTGAGTTTTCCGATTTACTTGAACAATGTGTACTTCATTTCTTCGTCGCTTGGGGCTTTGGGTATAGCTGTTGGCGGGAAGGCTTCTATTAAGCTCCTCTGGGGGCATAGGATGGGTCATAGGCCATAGGGTTAGGTTCGCCCATCCTATGTTATGGGGAGTAGCGCCCCCAGGGGGTTTGTGTAGGTTACCTTAGCCATTAGTTAGGCCTTCGGGACGGCTGTCTTTCGGGCCCACTTTGCTTCCTTCCACTTTCATACTCCTACTGATCTTACTGTTGTCTGTTTTTCCTCTTCTTTCCCGACTTGCTGTTCCTATGCGCGTTGATCGTGTGTGGGAACACCTTGGTGCATGGGTTCCCCGTTTTTCTATCGATATACTATATGTCCCTTCCTTTTCCTCTCTTAGAAGAGCTTAGTACTTATTTAGGGAGGCTTAAATCTTCTTATAATACCAAATACCTAATGCTTCTATATAAGGCCATAATGACCTACAAATGTAACAAGTATCATCCTCGAAATAAACAAGAAGGTCGACAAAGAAGTAATAAAATTCTAACTTTTCTGAAATTCCTTCCATGTTCTGATAATTGGCTTCATTAGTTCGTGTTAAACTGGGAATATATTAATTCATTAGTTTGTGAAGGTATTCTAATAACTAATAGAGACTCAATATGGACCACTAGAGTTTACAGAAAAAAATCCACATTTTCAGGCCTGCGGAAAAGTTTCGCTCTCACGGCTACGATCAATTTTAAATCATTGCAATAAAAACAACTATTTCAAGCTTCCTTGCATTTTCAGAAGCAATATACCGTATTTGCTCCTAAAATTTCTTATCCCCCCAGGGGGCATAGGATGGCCCATAGGCCGTATGGTTAGTTTAGTTATGTTCGCCCATCCTATGTTATGGGGAGCAGCGCCCCCAGGGAGTTTGTGTAGGTTACCTTAGCTATTAGGGCCGCTTCACACTTGCGTTTTGAAACGCCGCGGTAAAGAAAACGCGTCGCAATTAAGTTTAGCTTACAATAATTGTTTCAAATGAAACCTTTCACACTTGCGATATTTCTACCGCATCGTTTTTTTCTCCGCAACGTGGCTCAGGCTTCTGCTAGAAATTTATTATATATTTAAAATACTTGATTGTTAATCATTCTTGATAAATACTAATAATCAGTGGATTGTTAATCATTCCTAATAAATACTAATAGTCAGTGGATTGTTAATCATTCCTGATAAATACTAATAGTCAGTGGATTGTTAATCATTCCTGATAAATACTAATAGTCAGTGGATTGTTAATCATTCCTGGTAAATACTAATAGTCAGTGGATTGTTAATCATTCCTGATAAATACTAATAGTCAGTGGATTGTTAATCATTCCTGATAAATACTAATAGTCAGTATATTGTTAATCATTCCTGATAAATGCTAATAGTCAGTGGATTGTTAATTCTTCCTGATAAATACTAATAGTCAGTGGATTGTTAATCATTCCTGATAAATACTAATAGTCAGTGGATTGTTAATCATTCCTGATAAATGCTAATAGTCAGTGGATTGTTAATCATTCCTGATAAATACTAATAGTCAGTGGATTGTTAATCATTCCTGATAAATACTAATAGTCAGTGGATTGTTAATCATTCCTGATAAATACTAATAGTCAGTGGATTGTTAATTATTCCTGATAAATGATAATAGTCAGTGGATTGTTAATCATTCCTGATAAATGCTAATAGTCTGTAGATTGTTAATCATTAGATTAGATAGGCGGCAGTAGACGAACCAAAAGGCCCATTCCCAAAAAGACACCGGGACTTACACCCCGATCCTCTATGAGCTATTGCCATTATGTTAATAGAATGTAGAGGAATGGAAAAACGAGAAGAGAAAAAATGGAAGACGAAAGAGAAAAAAGAAATGAGAAAAAATAGAAAAAAAGGGGAGAAGAATCTACGCCAAAGCGATGGTCATTAATGCCCGCAAGCATGATCGATGGCCGCTGATATGCGGAGCTTAAATATAGAGATGGGGCATAAGTGAGAAGAAGTCATTACTGATACAATGCTAATAGTCAGTGGATTGTTAATCATTCCTGATAAATGCTAATAGTTAGTGGATTGTTAATCATTCCTGAGAAATGCGAATAGTCAGTGGATTCGGAATTATTAAATGTTGATAATGAGACAGATATTGATTCTGTAAGTTTATTTTATATATACCTACATATATTAACTTATTGACAAGTTTTTGCCGCGCCGTTTAAAAAACGCAAGTGTGAACACAACTTGCGACGCGTTATTATTACCACGGCGTTTGAAAATTCAAGTGTGAAGCGGCCCTTAGCTAGGCCTTCGGTACGTCTGTTCTTCCTGCCCACTTTGCTTCCTTCGATTTCATGCTCTTCTTGAGATTACTTTTTTCTGTTCTTCCTCTTCTTTCACAATTTGCTGTTTCCATGCGCGTTGATCTTGTGTGGGAACACCTTTGTACATGGGTACCCTGTTTTTATCGGCATTCTATATGTCCCTTCCTTTTCCCCTCTTAGAACAGCTTAGTCCTTATTTTGGGAGACTTAAACTTTGTTATACTACTACTACTACTAATATTTTTCATTTTAAATAACGCTTATCCGCGCCACTTTCCGGACCACTGCTGCAACTGTTCCTAGACAAACAACTCGATCCCTTCGTTTTTTTTTTCGTAAATTAGACTTTTTTCACTCTCCTTTGCATTACAACAAGGCCTCTTTTAACCCTTTCTTTCCCCACGGGAACTCCAGTTCCCTCATCAATATTTTCATTATTGAAACCAGCGCATTGTTTCTTGCTCAGGAAATTTGGACAATATATTTTACAACCCGTCTGAAGTCAGCGCTTGTATTTTATTACGGCTGAGAAAAACGGGAGGTGGAGCTCAGGTGACTGCAATGAGAGTGTCTATTGTGAGCTGCTTCTCAAACCTCTTAGCAAGAGCAGAGTTTTTTTTTTGGGGGGGGACGAAAGGGTTAATACGGCAAACACTCGAACCACGTTCCTTTCTAAAGCTTACTCGCATATAAACGTGATATTTTCATACAAAAACGCATTTACCGAAGGGCCCTCCTTTAAATTCAAAGATAAGCCTCTGACACCTTAATAGCTAAAAAGTTATGATCGGATCTTTATTAAATTTTCAGCAATAGTTAGATGTGTTAAAAAGCACAAAAGACCAAGTTTTGGTGATGATCACTCCATCCGTTTGTGTTTTTTACTGATGTTTCTCAGAATATAATTTGGAAAGTTACTGACAGATCTTCAAAAAAATTTAAAAACTGTTACTATTGTAAACAACCAGAAATTACCTTATTTTGGTGCTGATGAAAAGGAAATTCTAGTTTCAGGGCATTGCCTTGCTTGGCGGAGGTATCCGCTCTCAGAGTGTTCTTGTTTAATTTACCTTTATATAAATACAATATGTACAGTTGCGAATTGAAACTCCGTTGAAATTCAGAGAGAGATTCGAAACTGCAGTGGCCCTCGCTGTAGCGGAATAGATGCCGTGGCTCGGAGTAAGAGCAATTTTTGTACTCAATAATATTAGACAAGTCGAAACTGCATACACAGCAGCGTGATTGGAAGGATAGGGAGAAGCGTTTCCATGTTTCGACTCTTGTGTACAACAGACTTGAGGTTAAACGCAGTTCGTAAGGATGAAGAGACAGGCGCTATTTATGGGCTAGGTTGGGTTGAGGAGCTGCATTAGGTCGAACTAAAGTGAGTTATTATAGCGTAGGTTAGGATTGTTCCGTTTTAAAAAAGAAAATATTAAGTAAACGTGGAATTTCCAGGGGTCCTGCTACTATAGGAAAATACTCTAATACATTATGTGATTGGCGGGGGATTTTTTCCTATCGGGGCCTTTTTCCTACTGAAGCTTTTTTCTCTCAGGGCTTTTTCCTAGACCCGGTAGATTTCTTTACTCCCCCGCCAGAAGTGGGCTGGTGGACGATAAGTCTCTAGTTCACTTTCGCTACGATGCTTTTATTTCTCCGCAGGCATGCATCAGGACAAAGTATCCTTGTTGCAAAACAATACCGCTTGGTATAGATGGGTGTACAGGTTGTAGACTCGGAAGAAGCTCGACTTTCCTCAGCCATAGCGTGTTCGAGCCTTCACAAGTGGCCGTGGCAAATGCCCCCACTAATACTAGGTACCTTGCACTCGAAGGAAAGCGGGTGCCGGTAACTTGATTACTTGATGATACTTCGGACGAGGTCCAGGTGGCGTTATGCACGCAACCCATCTTGCGCAGGGGTGATGTTGCAGTTCGTGACCAGCGGGATGGCTAACTGCGAGTTATCCCCACAGTTCACGTAGCCGCTTACAACAGGTTTAATGGCACTTTCAGTAAGTATTCGTCCAGTAACTTGGTAATGAAACGCGAGGCTTGTATATACACTAACTTATACAAATTTTCCTAAGGTTCTACAAAATCATGCGTCTTGGCGCTCAAATGGCTCAGAATATTGGTAATGAATAGGGGTAATAAATTATCCCAGTGCAACCCGCTCTACCTCGCCCTTCAGCTCTTCTCTGCTGACACTGTTCTTCACTTTTTTCGCAGTGACCAGAGAAACTGATAGTAAATATCCTACGAGTACCAAAACAAAAGTATAGAAGTGTCTTCTTCCTTGAACTTCTCGCTGTTGGTACTTTTCTTTACTTTTTTTGTAGTGAAGGAAATCGCAAGTTAACATATGAGTACGAAATTGATGCAAATAAGCTTTAGCGCGCAGTTAGTGGCGGATATTTAATTACCCTGTCAACGGCTGGCATCGATGTATGTCGATCTCCCGTTTTGTTCCTCAATGACTTGCGTCGACATATGTCGATTTGTAATTTTAAGTCCACCGTATTTGGCGCCGTTCCGTCGACTTGAGTCGATTTGCGAGTTCTGGTGACGTCTGCCTGTGTTGGGGCGTCATAGTAACTACTCCAGAGTGCAGAGTCAACTTCTAAGGGAAAAAATAAAGAAGATCAACATATTGGTGGTAAGATTGCGGTGTAGCTTTGTGTGTTACACCATGCTTCCGTGATTGGCACGCCAAAGCTTATATTTTATTAAATAAAGTTGAAAATGATTTATTACCTTGATCTCTTGTATTACCATTAGGATGGTTGGAAATGTGTAAATAGCACTCACAGTTTGAAAAGGAAAACCTAAACGAGTCCAAAAATGAATGAATTAAAGCTTTTGGCAATGAACTCGTCTGCCGGATAAAGCCAGACTTAATCGTAACCGTTAACAGGTTAAGATGGATAAATTTTTCCACCAGAAATTGACAGATTGGGATGATTTATGTTTTCGTAGAATTGCTAGATATTGACATTCTGTGCAATGTGTGGCAAATCTTTATTCCTTTCATAAGTTTAATGACCATGGATTGGCTTTAACTTCACGGTCATCGTGGCTACCAGATTTATTTTATTGCTAAACTACGCCTCGCCTTTCAACAGTTGCATCGAAATCAAATGTCAGGAGCGCCAGCGCATATCCTGCGTGCCTTGCGCAAATTAGTTAGCGTGTGATTAACTTGAGATCGATTGTGCGCACGTGATTCAGGCAAGCAGATCTAGTGACTCGGAAGCACTTAGGTTGCGTGCCACTCAGACTGAAAGGTCCATTTGTCGCTCTGATCACAGGATTTCCTTGGATCATGCCCGTGAACGCGGGCTTCTCGTTGTCGCGCGTCGGGATGAATTTGAGCGTCAGGTGTTGTGAAGGAAACCGGAACATGAGAGTTGTGGCCCATGGATGCTGGAGTATTGCGAGCCTGCGCGAATACGGGGGAGCCAATCATAACGAAAAATCGATCATGAGGTGCCATTACGAATACTGGAAAGTCGCTGACAACAGACGTTGCCAGTTGTTACGGATGCTGGAGAATGTCATGAACAGAAAATGAAATATTATTTGCTATTGGTAGCTACTTCATACGGGGTTGCAGAGTCGGAGTCGGTGAATTTGTGGGGGATTTGAAGTAGTCAGAAACCCACTGACTCCAAGAGTCCGGGTTTCAATCTGAATTTCGTGCCAGTGCTAAACTTCAGCTCTTGAGAACCATTTTTCAAAATGTATGTTTTATAAATTTATTTAGATTTTTTTAGTTTTGTGTTGTACAAATGATACGTGTCATTGCAATGTCAACAAATGCTTTTTATTGTTTATTCCATATTTTTACAACTCGTCGACGTGGACTCTTGCCTTATGCTAATTACAGGGTGGGGCATAAATATTGTTACAAAATAAAACTCAGATTTATCCCAACAAAAAAAGAAAAATTTAGTAGCCCAATTACAGAAAATGATTAACAAAAACTGAAGGAACAATATGGTAAAAGTATTATGCAACATGTTTCCCTCGAGCCTTCACTACACTGCGAAATCTTTTTGGAAATCATCAGTGGCGGCACGCATACCATCTAAGGCTATTTTCTCCCAGCATTTGTTCAATTTTATCTTGAAAGCTTCAATATTTTGGCAAGGAGTAGAGCAGGCTTCACTCTCCAGGAGTCACCACAAGGGATAATCAAGAGCATTAAGATCAAATTAAGACCATCAAATCCTGGTAAAATATGCAGCATGGTCCATCTTCAAAATTCTGTACAAATAGTTTGTCTGATAGTTTTCTGATGACGTTTCGCTTCTGAAAACTTGAGGACTCGCCTTTACATCTAGTGATGATCGTTGTGCTGTTCTTCCTCCTTTTTCCTACTCGCTGATTACTTGGATGTTGTTCAGTGCTTAGAGGTATAACGATTTTCTTGGCAGAGGTCGGGCGTGTTCGATTGACTCGCTTCCAGAAAAATAATTTAATCCAGTTAGCTAACCTTAACTTGACTGAAACTTTATTCTTGAGAGTAACTTTTCATTTTTTATCACTTTGGGTCGATTTCCAGGTATTACAAATGTCACTGATTGGCATGTTATTATTATTATTATTATTAAATCACACCAGGCTGGCCACGTAGGAACGGAGAAACTCCATGAGGTTAACAAACCCCCACGCAACCAACCCAGCGGGTGGAGAAAACAAAAGAATGAAGAAGAAGAAGAAAAAAAAAAGAAGATCCGAGATCACAGAATA
>LQNS02278143.1:6419733-6436097 GCA_001587735.2 Parhyale hawaiensis | reverse complement strand
CTTGCTGTTCCCATGCGCGTTGATCCTGTGTGGGAACACCTTCGTGCATGGGTTCCCCGTTTTTCTGTCGACATACTATATGTCCCTTCCTTTTCCTCTCTTAGAAGAGCTTAGTACTTATGTAGGGAGGCTTAGATCTTCTTATAATACCTAATACCTATAACTGTTCCAAATTTGATCTTTTGATCTGTCAGTGTATATTGGAAGTGAGTCAGGGGGAGTCTTTAACGAATGCCTCTCGTAAATCTAAAAAAGTACCTACTCTTTGAACTGAATATATTTGTATGTTTTGACCGAAATTAAGTATAATTCTAAATGCTAATTGTATTAAGGAGTCGAAGTCTGTCTCTTCGGGATACTAGGCATCGGAAAACTGGAGGACCAGGAGTCGGAGTCAGACACGAGCCATCCTAGTCCCCATTCCTGCTAGAAAGTCAAACATAACAGAAGCTAGAGTTGTTACGGGTGCTGGGAAGTTCTTCAGAAAGAAACTGGTGCCATTATAAATACTGTACTGGAAGTCGGTCATGGATGCAAGCTGGATCATTAGGAGTTGTCTCAGGCATTTTGAAGTCCATCGCAATATCTGAGGATTTTTGAATCGCTGCCCACTTTACCTTTTTCCACTTTAATTCTGCTTCTGATATTTTTTCCTCGCTCTCTTCTATTAGCAGGTGTCACGTGCGTTGATTCTGTGTTGGAATACCCTTCTGAATTTTTGTTCCCCGTTTTGACACAGCTACTACGTGCCTCTTTTTTTCATCTCTTGAAACACTGCAGTTGTGTCTGGGGAGGCTTAAGCGACGCAGTATCCAACAAATAGATTTTGAAGTCGAGGTCCGAAGTCAGATGCTTTTTTCTTTTGATAAGTTCCATACTGAACTTGATGTCTCGTCATGTCCGCTCATTCCAGCCTGTCAGTGTTGCTACTCTCATTTCATGTCCAGGGTCGCTGCTCCACCCACCGTCTCTTGCTGAGCCTGGTTAACCTTATTCACACCAGGTTCTCTTCGTTACAGGATTCATTTTCCTAATGTTCTTTCCGGAGAAAACGGCCTTTCTGGCAAAGTGTCACATCCTAGTCTCGGCCCGCACGAGGCACAACACTAGCTGACGTGTCTAGATAGGAAGTGCTCACGGCTTGTCCCATTGCTGTCTCATTAAGAAAAATCTCTTTTAAAGTGAAGAGCATGTATACTCTCATACATCTCGTGTGAACATCGATGCTAGTTATTCAAGAATACACTCCGCTTCTAAAGCTTGCGTTAAATGAAAGGTTTTTGTTTTGTGAACACTTACTCACTACAATTAATTGTTAAAAATCTTAAACTTATTACTCGCAGTTCTGACATTGCTCTCCTTTCGCCTTCTGTTGGTGACAACAACACAACGACTCGATAATAATAACACCTCACATTCACTGTCTTGACCCGAGCAAGTGATGCGTCTGTAATTCGACCCTTCGCTCGCTGCAATCACTCGTCATGAACGTCAAGCTACAAGTAGCCTTATGTGTCTCGCCCAATGTTGAGGATCTTCCCACATGAAAGCGACCTATCGAGCTCCTGGCTACCTCATGGCATCGTTTCCAAGTTCTAAAATTTTCGTGTAACGTTTTAGGGTTTCAGTGCTACATTATCATTTGAAGTCAATGCAGACTATGCACAAAATCTGAGTATATGAATCAGCTGTGCTCCTAAGGTTAGCCTATATGCCTGTCTTGTAGGTTGTAGCACCAAGTTTTATTCTTTAGCCCAGCCCCGGATTTTGGAACATTGGCACCGTAGTCCATCCGATACTGTTGAATTTGCAGCAGAAGCTCCCAGTTCGCGCTGCTCCACAATCAATCTCTTTTATACGTAATTTTGGAGAGAGGGAGGGTGTTACAATCGTGCAGTTCGAGAACTGCTACGGTATCTAAATATTTACTTGAATTGCTGTAATGAGTAAGGATATCTGTATGGCGTCTCCGTGTCGATCGTAAAGTGTAGCGTTGCGGAATTGCATGGACCAAGTCCTGCTCGTCGTTTCGTAACCAGATAGACTAATGTCAGTAGTTCCCTAATGATTGGAGACTGGCCCTTTCTTACTGCCTGGGTATGTTCTTACCGTTCTCTCCATTTCCAACATTGCACGTACAGTTCATGCCAACACTCAACTTTTTATATGTTTATAGATAGTTATTAAGTAATTCACTGTTGCAGGGTGTCTACTAGGTCATAAAAGTCATAAAAAGTAATAAAAACTGGTTGGTCATAAAAAAGTAATAAAATTCACTCACAGGTCATAATTTTTTTGTCAATCATCTGATGATTGGAATTAATGGATATTTTATCATCGTAACCTACCGCATGCAGTTGGAGAAATGATCCTACTTGGGGAAATTGGACACTCCCCCGGTTCCAAGTCTTGTAGGTTGTACTTGTTCCTAATGGTTGTCTTCTGGAAAACGTGTCATGAGAATCATGTAATTTTGAGGGACCCTATGAAATATAAAAACAATATATATTGAGTTTTACATTAATAACAGTTAGAAGAGAGATTACTCTCACCTAAGAATTTGAAATCGTATTTTTGGATATATAAAATAAGGTCATAAAAACGTCATAAATATTTATCCTGAAAAGTCATAAAATTTTCCTAACAATCTTCAGTAGACACCATATGTTGCCCTCTCCTCAATAACAAGTTATTTTTCCCTTACTTTTTGTGCGAATTCTTCTGTCGCCTCAAGTGCTCCGCCTCGTCAGGAGGCATAGGATGGACTATAGGGTTAGGTAAGTAAGGTTCGCAGATCATACGTCATGGGGAGCTACGCTGCCGGAGGACCCTGTAGGTTGCATTAGCTGGGTCTATGGTATGTCCTTTCTTCGTGCTCACTTTTCCTCTTTCCGCTTTCATTGTCCGACTGATATTACTCTCCTCTGTTGTTAACTTTTCCTGCCTTGCTGTACTCATACGCGTTGATGCTGTTTGGGAACACACTTGTGCATGGGCTCCACATTTCTGTCGACATAATATGTGTCCCTTTTTTCTTCTGTGAGATCGAGTTTGTAGTGAAACTGGAGGCTTTCTCCACTCAATGAAACCTAAGTACCCATTCTCCCCACACTTTGAGCACCACTGGCGCAAACCATCAACAGTTGCTTACACGCGCTAAATTCGTGCCCTTTATGTTAGGGCAAGAGTACGCTAGCGTCTCAGTGCAATGATGATCACGTCCAAAATATGCACTGTGAAAATTGTTGTCAACATACCAGCACACTAAAGCAGGTACTGCCTTTCAATGCACGGGAATGCGTGCCGGTTTTGGGACAACACCTATCTCTGTATAGACCTCGCACTGCACTCGTATTGTTACACAGAAGGCTGTTGTTACCCGGCGAATGTTCGGCCCATTCAGCATTGTTGGTGTTCCCATTGATCGAGTCGAGTAAGCAAAGGTAAATGAATGTGCAAGCGCCGTGTGTCAGGCGTAATGAGCGGCAATCGAAGGCCCGACAGCCTCGTCACGAATTGACTGCGCAACGCTCAGGCTAATGAACGTAAATGTGTCGTTGTTTGATCTTCCCGCCGGTCATTGAGTTCCATTGATGGTGCGGAGTTGTCTCGTCTTTCGTCGTATTTGATCGCCATGTGAATGTAAATCGTGTTAAGAGTGCCCTGGCTTTCTATGAATTCCGGCGATGGTGGAGAGTTTTCACCTCGTCCGTCGCATTTTATCGTCATGTGTATGCACACTGTGCCAGATGCCATTATGCAAGCACAGGAGTTTTTTACGAAGTATCCCTGAAATGATGCAATACCCACATAACTTCTACGAGTCACACATACACAAATACAGTATATATATAGCTAGATGGGTAGTTAGCTGTGAGCGTTTCTAAGTACGACATTAGCTATAAAATCGGCCGTTAGGTGTAATGAAATTCTCTACACTTAATATCGCGCGTTTTTTCCGTAGGTAGGTATTTCGACAGATAAACGGTTCCGGGCACTTTTTAGTTCACCGCCACCTTACTACAGCTCGCCTTCGATATAGTAAACCCATGAACGGTTAGGTTCCTATTCATTCTGGTGGAAGTGCCATTGCTGATTCCTTGGCTAGGGCAGTTCTCTTGTCTGCTCACTTGTTTGACGGGAAACATTGCCTCGTGAATGTCACCCTGAACCTCGTTCAGCTTCTTTGGCGTTCAAATCTCTTACTGTCAAGGTGCTGCTCTAGGGCCTTGATCCTTATGGAGGTGTGGACCCGGTGGGCATGTTTCTCATGTTTTATAAGCAGCTTGTGGCTTTTTCGCCCCTAAGCTTAGTGATTTTCCGGCACCTGATGCGGTTAGGACATTTTCCCCATTGTTGGCGCACTGGGAATATTCCTCCCATTCCCAGGAGTCCGGTGTCGCTCTGATGTCGCAAACTACCGACCCAGTACGCTGACGCCCATTTTGTCGAAGTGTTTGAGAAATTGATCGCTTGTAAGTTGGTCGTTTTGCTGGGGCTACGTGTTTGCTGCCTGCTAGTCAGTTCGCGTACATAACTGGTTTGGGTTGTCATGCATTATGGTCGGTGTCACACAAATTACAGTCTGCGCTGGATTGTGCGTCGGAGGCACGCCTTGTGCAGTTGGACTTTGGCGCGGCATTTGACAGGGTCATCCAGAGTGGGCTATTGTACAAGCTAGAGTCGTTTGGTGTGGGTGGTAGGGTTCTGTCAATCATTCGTGATTATGTTTCTGAGCGAACGCAGAATTTATCGGTTGACGATTTTGGAGTGCCTTCTGTCGAGGTTTAATCTGGCGTCCTTCAGGGTAGCGTACTTGGCCTGCTGCAATTCGTTCGTGTACTAGTGACATGATCTCTTCGCTGGAAAACACAAAGATCAACTATGCCGACGATTCCACTTTGATAGCAGTGATACCTGCGCCAGCCATGCAATATGCTGTCGCCCAGTCTCTGAATAGGGACCTGTCGCGCATTAGTGCATGATGCTCAGCCTGGAGTATAAAGCTTAATGCCATAAGACCAAGTCTATGATTGTCAGACGGTCTTTGACAATTTTATCGCAGCATCCACATCCAAAGATAGATGACACCTTACTTCAGGAGTCTAACTTCTTAGAGATTCTCGGTGTGGTCTTGATGAGAAGCTTACTTTTGAGCCGCATATTAGGCGACTGGTGTCACGGGATTCCTGTAAGATTAGGCTCGTGCGTAAGGTGAATTCTGTGTTTGATGAAAGTAAGGTTGTCCGCTGATGCTTTTATGCATTTTTGCTGCCTGTGTTGGACTTTTGCTCACCTGTCTGGGCTTCAACTGCTGACAGTCACTTGCCTCTGCTAGACCAACTTGTTAGTTCAGCCAGCAGGCTGTGCGCGGATAATGACCTAATAAACCTGTCCCACAGGTGAGGAGTGGCCGAACACCGTTATATAAGGTGTACAACAATGAGAGGCATCGGTTGTATTCTTCTGTCCCTGCTCTTATGGTCTTTAGTAGAATCACTCGTGCTGCGGTTGACGCGCACTCTTTCCGTTAGAGAATGATAGGAGCCGAACTAGTCAGTTCAGTCGGTGCTTCGTGTCCTGGTCTGTTAAGGTTTGGAATTTATTACCGGCATCGGCTATTGGCCTGCAGTCGTTTAAATTAGCTGTTAATGGCTTTTTGTTGGATTTCCATTAGCAGCTTTTCGGGCTTCCCGGTGTTGCAAAATGCAAAGTGCTTCATTTCATTTGGGTTATACTACCTGTCCGTGGGGGCATACTAAATACTAAATTTGTTTTAATTTTGAAATGTTCAAACTTAGGGACAAAAAGAGGAAAATTCCTGTATAATAGTACGGTAAACTCAATTTTCTCTAGTTTCCTGTGAAGAATAAATATTTAATGGTCATTAGTAAACATTGCAACAGTAGCCACATGGCTAAACGTCAAAATTAGATAATTCTGTAAAAAAAAGTCATATTGTACAATGAAAACTATACCCTTGGAGTAATTACAGACTATCAACCGACCTAGATAGTTAAGTGTTAATAATATTACGGGACGCATAGCGAGTCCATATAATGCCGGCAAGCCCCGTTAAACTTCGAAAAGAGAAGATCGCATCATACAGCGCATAGCACAGAAGGACCGTTTCATCACTTCAACAGAGTTAAAACGAGCAGTGAATGATAAACTGTTTCGAGACGGCTGCAAAATGTTAGCTTATATCCGTGAAATCATCAGAAGAAACCTCCTATTAGTGGCAAGAGTAAGATAAAAGGTGAGAGGTTGCCAACTAGTATGCGGTTTGGACCTGTGAAAAATGTTCCGTTTTTCCACCGATGAAAACAAGCTTAATCTGTTCTAAAAATGATGAGAAAAAACGATGTTAAGAGACGTGGAGGTGAAAAATACCAAGCCAATTATAAAGACTTCGAAATATGGCGACGGAAGTGTGCTAGTATTTGAAATGTTTCTAAGCCAAGGTACAACGCCACTTTACTTGGTCTCTCGTGTGGATGCTCATATCTAAGGAACGTTCTTGTAGAACATGTTGCATCCATCATACAAAATTCAAGAATTTAAAAACCCATTTTCAAGCTAGATATTACACCGTGTCATATAGCATAATCAGTAACGTCTGACCTCTATTAACTCAATATTGAGATTAGGGATTGGTCAGGGCAAAGTGCCGACCTCAATCTGATCTTTAGAAAATTTTAGCAGTAAGGGTGCTGGCAAGAATCCCGCTAACGCTGAAGATCTGTGGGTGAAACTGCAGATGGAATAGACAAAAATAACTGTACAGGATTGTCACAAAACTTGTTCGTTCTTACAGTCAAAGCTGTGCGTCTGATACCTATCGGGAATAGGGGTCTATTCGCTAAATATTTTGTATATTGTATTCTTACTTATTATTGACTTCAAATATTCAAACTTCTCCTTTCACCTCTTAATTTTGGACATTTCAAAAATTAGAATAACGTTCATACCACTATAACTTTTTCTTATCCTTCAATTCTCGGCCAAATTTTAGCAAGTTACTGTACTAATAATGATAGGGCTATATAATGGTAGAATTTTATGTTTGCGCCCTTGGTAATTGCAAAGTAATAAAGTTTTCAACTGTTGTACCTTAGTTTTGGACGCAACTGTATTAAGCTTGACTGGTTTCGTTACATCTACATTTCTCCAGGGATTTTTTTTTTTACCTGGTGGTGTATTACATAATGACTCCTGTCACCAATTCCCTTTGATGCCGCAGAGATTCATTGATTTCTCATAGCAACTTGCCGACTGCACACAGCGAAGGCCGAGTTACGGTGTTATCAAAATTATGTGTTAACCTGCCCACTTACCTCTATGCCTTCTCTCACTAATGCGATCTCTGCCTGTGTAGAACTCACTAGTGGTATTTTCAAAACCAAAGTTCACTCACTTGCGGCCTCGCAAGTTTTAACTTTACCATCACTCAGATTTAAATCACCGAAGATAAACTAACGCAACCGGTACAATATCAGTTTCCAACAGTGGGCTTTGACCGTGAGCGACTGCCTAATTGGGAAGATGATACTGCAGGACATATATCAAGCTGCCTGCGGAGTCCGGGCTTGGCACAGTACCTACGAACGGATGTAATAACGCTCTTCGGTTTTAAATTGTTAGTTTTGTTAGCGGTATTTGTGGTATTGTCCTTCGGGTGCTGGAGTGAATGCGGCAGGCGTAGCTGCAGGATGCTTATGTTTATTTTTATTCTTTCTTTATTTGTGTGTATTAAAATTGATTTTTGCTTTATTTCTTCTTTGCCGGCTTAATATTCCCATCGTGCCATTTCTAGCTATACTCAAGTTCTCCGTTTTTGTTCGCAAACTATGAGCAAGTCCTCTCCGGAAACGCTGTTGTAATTCCAAGAGATGGTTTAACGTACTCAGTATCTGAAGAAAATTGGTACTTTGCAAAAATACTTCCTGCCATGTACGTACTCCTGGGCGTAACAACGTAGATCTTTTCTATTCTTATTACCAAAAAGCATGGCAACGATGTCGTCGTGAAGATGATACTGAATTGTTACAAATCCCAAAGGAATTGCACTGCAACTTTAGATACCATCCGTGCACTGGTATGCATTTCATTATCCTTTTTTCTCGTACAACGTACTATAGTTTCCATTAGTGTAAAAACTCCCTCGTTCATGCATATGTTACCAGAGGTTTTGCACATATGCGCAGTGCACGCTCAAAGGTGGGCTTCATATAGAAGCTCACTGTTGAAAATGCATTGCATATTTTTCCAAACTTTGGGTAATACAACAATGAGTATCTTATTCATTATCGTAACGACAGTGACCTATTAAGGAAGGAACAAAGGAATAATTCGGCAGCCGATAATCCCTCTGATGAGCATAAGTTTGGCCCTGTGTAGCGCAACTATACCAAGCCCTTCCATGTGCAGCTGAACGATGTTGTGCGGAGGCTGCCACTCAACAGGCTGCTGCTGGAGACCGACTCGCCCTATTTCACTCCTGACTGTGTAAGGCTCCTTGTGTTTTGGTAGACTGTTTCAGCTATGTGCATCTTGGCGTGTTTGATTTCAGTTCTTTGAAGAATTGGATTCTCATCAAAAATCATTCTTACCATTTTTATATGTTATAATAGGCAATAATATAACTTCTAGATCATATTTCTGATCTAGTTAACCCTCCCCTTGATGAGCATAGGATGGGCTATAGGATAAGTTCGACCATGCTATTTTATGGGCTGCAGCGCCCCCCGGGGATCCTCATAGGTTGCCTGAGCTAGGTTTTCAGGACGTCTTTTCTTCATGCCCACTTTGCTTCTTTCCGTTTCTATTCTCATTACTTTGTGTTCTACACTTTGATTCATCTTTCCCTCTCACGGGGCATAAGATAGGCCATAGGGTTAGTTAGGTTTGCCCATTCTATGTTATGGGGAGCAGCGCCCCTAAAGAGGTTGTATACGTTACCTTAGCCATTTGCTAGGTGTAGTGATCTGCTCATGAAAGCGTCAAAGGGGGCGAGCGAACCGACAAGGTGAATGAAAGCGGGTGCTATATTACTAATTATATTAGAGACAATATAGCTACAATCGTTGGTAAAGGCAAGGTACAGATAAATAATCGTCGTAGTACAATCTTCATGGCCGCGCTGTCATGTACTAAGTTTTCTGGCGGCGTGGAACTGAACGTTGCGCAGCTTCGTCGCTAAGGACACCATCACGAGGAAGCCAGTAGAGCCGTGTGGAGTGATTGTGTAGCAGCTGTAGCGGGGCAAGACCAGGAAGCTTTATGTGAAGTCAGCCGTGAACAGCCAGAAATGCAGGTGTAGAGAACACAAACCAATGAAGTACACAGTAGCTTGAGTACTGCAACAAGTCGGGATGGTAGGGATGCAGCGTGCGGTGCAGCAGATTGGGAGGCCCCGTAGGACCCCCGGATAGAAGTGTTGCTGACCGAACCTCTTCGATGCTGTAGTAGTGGGACTGCAGACGTCAACTTCAGGACTGGAACCTAAACCTCGAGCTGGTAATGGAGCTGGGGAAGGAACTGGGTGCTGGAGTAGAGCTCGAGTGTGAACTGAAGAATGAGCGCAAATGCTGGCCGTCTAGTACACTAGGGAGCGTAAGCTTTTTTCTGGAGCGCGCGGTCACTGGCATTGGCCAATGCCAGCGCTCAAGTCGTCGCTAGTTGACTGCACAGCAGAGATTCCGGGCACCGTCTCAAGAACGGGAGATGAAAAGCAGTGTCGAGCCTACGATGAGGTTTCAGCTGCTGTGATGCTCAACTGTAGTGCACTGATGATGGAAAGTTCAGTACATAGGCCTTCGGGACGTCTGTCTTTCGTGCCCATTTTACTTCCTTACACCTTCATGCTCCTACTGTTGATGCTTCATTCTGTTTTCCTCTTCTTTCCCCACTTGCTGTTCCCATGCGCGTTGACTCGTGCATGGGTTTCACGTTTCTCTTGACATTCTCTGTCTCTTCTTTCTTCCTCTCTTTGGATCACAGTGTACTCTGGGTAGGGAAGTTTAAACTAGGAGAATACTACTACTGTACTACTACTTGCTTCTTCTTTCCCCAACTTGCTGTTCCCATGCGCATTAATCTTATGTAGGAACAAAGTGAATGGCTTCCACGGAAATGTCCTTTGTTTTCTGCTTTGTTACAGTGCCTTTGTAGTGGAGACGGAGGTATAAACCATTCACTATTCACTTCAAGGTGAATCAACTCCGGTTTGCTGGTTTTACGTAACGAACGTAATTGTTACGTCACTTTTTACAGTCATTTTGCAAAATTTTAAGACCACCCTAGAATTATTAGCTCATTAGCGTTTTTTTATAGTACTTATGGACGCCTTTGAGGGGAGTTGTGCATTGTTTCCCTGGCTATGAATGTACACTTGCCTGCCCGTGGCTTACGCGCGCTCTTGACATCATATCGTCCACGCAAATCTGAAAAAAATTGGCGTTAACGCTTTAGTTTCTGGTGCTCAGAGAGGAAAATTATGAAAGAAAGTTAAAAACGTTCCCAGGTAGTTAGGCTCAGGGTTAGGTTAGTGAACCAATAATGCTGAACTCCGTTTTATATGGTAGCAGCCTCTAGCCACGATCTACATCATATAGCTTGTGATGACACTTTTTAGATGCTAGCCTCATTTTCTTCAGCAACAATTTATCACCCGATGAAGGCGAACCTATCGCTAGTATTCTTTTTCACCTCATCCGAACCCAATAAGCACTCACCACACTATGAGTGAACTTACGGAAAGTTTGAAATTTACGAACTTCCAGTAATTTTTGTGCCAGATGCCTCGCGCCCCCCTCCGATGACTGATTTAACGGGTTCAGTAATTCAAGCTCTGGCTAATGTTGCTGGGCTCAATGCTTGCAGAACATAGTCACACTTGGGTATACGGCCACTCGCTTGCGCCACCCCAAGAGGGCCTAAAACTTCTAAGTGAGGATATTCTGCAACACGTGAGAACTTTTCCACCCTCGTATCAATTTACACTATAGTCAAACCTGCGTAAGCGGTCCTTTAGGGGCAGGGCTGAATCTGTTGACTAATGGATTTTGAGTATTCGAATATAAATATCATTTTATCGCTTGAGACAAGTCATACCACGCGCTTAAGTGTAATTTGGCAAAGTTGCTTTGCGTTCTTAGCTACGCCCATCGGACTCCGTGTGCTGGTGTGACTGTAGCAGAGTTGCTCTGAATCGCGACTGAGCGCCTCTCACGGGGCATGGGATGGATCGACGTACGGTTAGGTTACCGAGTCTCGCCCATATCTATGGGACTAGCGCCCCAAGGGGAACTCATAGGTTGCCTCAGCTTGGTCTTCTGGTCGTGTCTTTCGTGCCCACTTTGCTTCCTTCCGGTTTCATACTCCTGCTGATGGTACTTTTCCTTTGGTTTTCTTTTCCCCTTCAGCGGTTGGTATAGGATGGGCCATCAAGTTAGGTTAGTTGCGTTCACCCATCGTATGTTGCGCGTGGCAGCGACCTCAGGACAGGTGGTCTTCTGGACATCTTTCTTTTGTACCCACTTTGCTTCCTTCTGCTTTCATACTCTTTTGTTCTTCCTCTTCTTTCCCGACTTGATGTTCCCATGCGCGTTGATCCTATATGGGAATACCCTCCCAAATGGGTTCAATGCTCTTATCAATAAGGTCTTCTGTATTTCCCTTCCTCCTCCTCTCGCAAAACCGTAGTTGTCTCTAAAGAGGCTTAAACAATGTATTCACTCAGCACGTGCGGCCGTCCTCCGTGCATGAGTTCCCCTTATATCGTCACATGCCGCATGACCTCCCTCCTTCCTAACGTAAAACACCATTGTGTCAGCAGCACCCATATAGCAACATACAGCCTGGTATAAGTGAGGTAAAGTTTACGTAGCACACGTGTAATATATATATATATAACAATGTGCAGGTGAGAGCATCCGGTGGCAGAAGTGCACACCCCGGCCATTGCCTGCACGTCGCTGCTGAAGTGGCTCGCGTCAAGGCTGTCACTGTTGACCAGGTGCTGCAGGCGGCCCGTAGCAACACCACTGCCGTCTACGGCATCTGACGGTACCGAGGGAGCTATAAGTCCGTCCCTAACTATACTTGACAACCTCCCAACGAATAGCCACAAGAACGTCGATAAGATCTTTTCTAATTGACGTAGCAACCTCAAGTAGAAGATAAACCATTAATGATGGCGCAAGAAATGTATTTGTTAGCGAGAAACACGCATTCATCAGCGTAGGCATTCGGTAAAGTCAGTATTAGGTTTAATAAATTTTATGTCATTTTGGTGTCATAAAATTAAGGATTGTCGCCCACCATTGACTTGTGGTTTCGTTTTTTTCTGGTTAACACTTTCCTAAAATTTTCAAAAAAGTACAGTTTGCTTCTTGCTTAAGCTTCTTATTTAATATAGAAAATCTTCTGGAGGCATAACGGAGCTTAGTATGGGCCATAGGGTTAGGTTTGCTTATCCTATGTCATGGACAGCAGCGCCACCTGGGGAAGCCCATAAGTTACCTAATTTAGGCCGTCGAGACGTCTTTCTTTTGTGCCTATTTGCTTCCACTTTCCATGCCCTTACTATTTTTGTGTTTTGTTCATCCTCTTATTTCCCGATTTGTTTGCTATGCGCATTGATCCTGTGTGGGAACACCTATGTGTTGCTTCAACTGTAGCTCTGTATAACATTATGTCCCTTATTCCATCATTTGTTGGATCACCTTTGGAATGGTAGCGTAGGCTTAAACATTTCAATTTTCATATAATAATTGTAATAGTACTGAAGTTAGAAAACACTATTGAAGTTTTGTCTATCAGTCGTAGGATTTATTTGCATACGGCAAATAAATCCTAAATGCCTACAGTACGGTAATGTTATCTATGCCTCTCTATTAAATGTATGACGTGCGGTTGTAATGGTACGAGTCACTGATTGGAAAACGCACCCGCTATGCTCTAGCTGCTTTTATAGCTGACGCTCTGCAGTCGTTGTACCTGATGAGGTTTATTCCCTTAGACTGATATTTCGTCAGTCGTACGGTTATCGATGCCCTGTACAGTTGTACTTTTCCAAATTTGTTCTGCAGGCTCTTGTGTATCGACGATGTTGAGTTTAGCGACGCTCGTGGAAGTAACAGATCAGATTTGACTATAGTGGATAGCTGGCAATAGACGGACCCACAGGCCCATACCGTACCCATAGGGGAACCGAGAGTGTGATATTGCTTGATGAGTCTTCCGGTGGGTGCTGGTGGTGCATCGCTGAAATAAGAAATTACCGACGCTCTTTGGAGTAGTGTTGTTATGTACTGTATGTACTATTAGTGATGTGTATCTCTGATGCCTGGAGTAGTAGCCAGTTGGATTAGTGTTGTTGTAACATTTACGTTGTCGTCTCCCATACCCACGGTAGCAACGGACGTTGTGTGCTGCGCAGTACTGCTGAGGCCTCAGTCCCGAGAACGATCCCCAGGTCAGGCACGGTCTTTCTCAAAGGCGCTTCTCGAGCTGAATCAGCAAATTTGCTTGGTGCGCATAGCAATCGTGGGGGCTAGTTGGCCTATACCTGCCGCACGAACCAGTGCGTGTGTTTCCCAGGGGAGGGTGCAGTTAAAGTTGACTTTACCTTAATCTTGCTGTAACCCGCGTAGCTACTTGGATTCTTGATGCTCATTTATTCCTTACCCTTCAGTATTGTACGTGTCCATTGCTTTATATGATACCTTCATGAATCGATTTCATACCAGCAAGAGCGCCCACACACACTCGTTACAACATTGTTCTATTAGTTCCTCTGCCATTTCTGCTCACTGAATTCTGCTAAAAGAATACACACTTGTCGGATGAAATATTGTGACCAAGAAGAATTAGTTTCTCTGAGCATCTATAAGTCACGGAGCAGCTAGCGGGGAGTACTCACCTGCCAGTGATGTATCATTAGTAATTAGCTATATACCTAGCTCTGCAAAAAGTAGGGCCAGCATATTGTATGTCCCTTAGTTCTTTTTCTGTTATGCCACCTTTGCATTCGAAACGAAGGTTTGTGCTATTCAGTACAGTTATAATGATGAAATAATATTAAAGGCAATGTTTATAAAAACTAGAAGAAGTACAACCAGCAGTTAACTTTTAACTACTCAAGGTCAGTATCCTAGATACCCCTGGAAAGTGCTTCACTTGAATGACGCGCGAACTGAGCGTCCGCTCTCCAGTTGAGCCTGCGTGTGACCTCGGCCTTAGGGAAGACGCTTAGACTCGTGCTGTGCGCTCTCAGTACCATCTACTTCACCCTAACAATGTCCTATTGTCTTTTATATACACATTATTTGCTTTGTAACACGCATCTCCCTCAGGAGAATATATAGCCTTAGGATCGGCCATCCTGTGTTATGGGGAGCAGCGGCCCCATGGGGGACCCTGTAAGTTACCTAGCTAGGCCTCGGGATATCTTTCCTCCATGCCTATATTACTTCCATTGTCATACTCATAGTGATGCTTCTCTGCTCTGTTTCCTCTTGTCCGTTCCGTCTTGCTGGTCCTATGCGCGTTGATCCTGTGTAGGGACACTTTCGTGCAAAGGCTTCCCCCCCCCCGCGATATTTCTTCATTAGATTGCCCTTGCAGTGAGGCCGAGGGTTAAACACGGCAATGTAGTATCTAGTAGCCGGCATTAATGTGCCGGCTTGTGCCTTTCATTGGTCTTGAGTCTTTGGTCTCGTCTGACTCGCGCTTTATTACGGTGTGTTATTGGACGCATAATAATAATTGTTATAAGGTACTTATGAAAAAATAACATGGAATTCATTGAAACATCGCGTGCCACACAAATGAATGTAGCTTATCCTTAGGTTACCAATAAATAAATAAGATATTACCAAGATCTTACGTTCTGACCTCATTACGCCCATTGCTTAGCCTTCGTCCGGCAACAGTATGCGCTCCCATCGTAGATACAAATTAGATCGTTTGTAGCCAGGATCATTAGCGATGACTTTTAGCAATGAGTTGTTCGAATTTTCAGTCCTGATTTGTTGGCTTAGGGCGCATTTCCTGATCCTGACTTGGACAAAGTCAGTGTAGTTTTGAGCAAATATTAGACTCGCGCTATTGGACGGCCTTGGCACATTCATTGGGCTGCGTTGCCACCAAGCGAGTCGAATCGATTCAATTCATGGAAAATTATTTGACTCGAGTTATTTTGAATCGACATAGTTCCAACTAACACAATCTATTTAACATCTCATTCAGTATCATAGGGGCCTCACGAACCCGAGGGTTCCGAGTGCCTTCTCCGCAGAAGATGTTTCAGCTTGCCGCAATTCCTGCTGACGAGGTTAATTTTGCGAAGTTAGGTAGGCTTTCTATATTTCCCCTTCTGTTCCGCCTGGTGGGTCGCTGATCGAGGTGACCGATATTTTCCGCGGGGCTCCTGTCTTCGCCCGTGCGAAGGGTCGCGGAAGGGACCTCCCGCATGGGCGCTTCTTTCTTCTGTCTTCTCATTTTTCGTCTTTTGACCTGTGCCGCGCAGCTGAGCGACTTCGTTCAGCCGAGCCGTGAAGGGTTGCAGATGCGCGCGCTTTATAAATTTGAGACACAGAACTCACTTGTGTGAGTTCGCCGTCGCTCACGACCTTCCGACAAAAAAGCTGAGACAAAATATTGAACCTTCGGTGCGATGCGGCTTAGAATCGCTGCGCTAGCAAAACTTCATACTAACCTTGAACCTCGGTATCAAAGTATAGCCTTCGATAAATATGGACGTGTCTACTGTTGCAGAAACGGCATTGTTGCTGGGGTTGAAAAAGCGTAGACAGAGGCGGAGGCAACGAATATGGGTGCCTGCGAAACAAGAAAGCCAAGCAAGTCAATTAGTGAATTTTATGATGGTACAATACCTATTTTGATCAGAATGTGTTCGTTTGCTACACTGGTTCTTCGCCCAACTCTATATAGCAACGTGAAAAAAATGAATTGTAGAGAGGCAGCACAACTTGGTATTAATAGGGTTAAGGATTTCAATGCAGTGTTTTTGTCTGGTGAATGGATAACAATGAGAGACAGCTAGTGGTTGTATTCTTCTGCCCCTGCTCTCAAGGTCTTTAGGAGGATAACACGTGCTGCGGATGGTGCGCACTCTTTCACTTTGGAGAATATTAGATGGGTGTCGAACTCGTCAGTTCTGTCGGTGTTTCTTGCCCTGGTCTGTTTCTGTTTGGCATTCATTGCCGGCATCGGCTTTGTTGTTGTTGTTGTAGTTACGTAGGGGGCGGCTCCGGAGGGGGTCGGGCGTGTGGCGGAAGGTATGAGAATGAAGGTAGGGAAGACAAGAAGTCATGCACAGATAGAGGGCTGTCCCA
>LQNS02278143.1:6340918-6352706 GCA_001587735.2 Parhyale hawaiensis | reverse complement strand
CCTCAAACTGGAATTTGCTTTTGTATGGTCAAGGAAAATAACCAGTAGCAGAGAAAGTAAACTTAAAGTAACCAAGCCCTAGACAAAATTGGGCATAATTCTTCTTTTGAGGGCGGACGGATGTGCTTGCCTAGCTTAGGCAGCACCATTGCCTTGCACCCTCTGTGCGATTGTCTATAAAAGGCCCTAGCGACTATGCCGGCCAGCTCAGAAGCCCGCTGGAGTTATACGTGGGACGTACCCTTCCCCCACGCCCAGCGGCGTGTTATCTGTGTCTCAATCCAACACACAGTAAACTGTCTGCTACTACACCTTAGTCTCCATACCCTGTTCTTTGAGAAGCCATCACCTGGTGACGATCGAACGAACCCCCGACCCATACATCTGCAAGGAAGTTACCAGGCTTAAGGAAAGACCGGCTATCACATTGGATACCACACCAGGGTGTCACAGATGCATTAAATAAATAACTTTAGTCAATATTAATGTTGATGTTATCTTCTTAAGTATGTGAAAGTTGACGAGCGCATTTTACATATAGCGTGACTATTTCAATGTTAGTTTTTAGATATTAATCTAAAATAAAAGGTTTTACAGTAATTTCATCTAGCCCATATATCCTGTTTCAATATCAATCACGGGCAAAATATTCGGCGCCAAAAAAATTGTGCTAAAAAATTGGAGCCAAAACATCGGCGCCAAATAGTACCAGACCCGACTGAAAGAGCACTGCCACATATAAGAACATATATACGTCCTTATAGGAAATCTTGAGGGATGATCCGGTATCATCTGAGGCCACTCACTCTTTAGTCTTAGACACTGGATATTTACCTCCGCCAAGGAGGTTATGGTTTCGTCGGATTTGTCTGTCTCTCTGTCTGTCCGTCCGGCTCTTTGTCTGTCTTCTGTCTGTTTGTCATCAAGATAACTCAAAAAGTTACGGACCGATCTTAATGAAATTTACAGGGATCAGATGAGGAACAGATGATTAACTTTTGGTGAAGATCCGTCTATCGTTTGTTTGTTTATTAGTTTTTCTGCCTCTCATTTTTTTCTCTATGCCATAACTCAAAAAGTTATGGACGCATTTTCATGACATTAACATGAATTGTTCGGTATATTATGAAGAGTAAATAACCAAATTTTTGTAACGCTTGGTTTGTTTGTTTGTTTGTTCGTTCGTTTGTCACTGTTTTTAACTTTTTGCTTGTTAGCACAATAACTCAAAAAATAATGAACAGATCTTTATGAAATCAATAGGAGTTGTTAGTAATGTTAAAAGGCACAAATGATCAAATTTTCATGCAGATCGGTTCGTTCGTTTGTATGTTTGACTCATGTTTGTCATAATGATTATTAGTAGCATAACTCACAAAGTTATGAACGGATCTTCAAAAAAATTACTGAAGCTGTTAACACTATTGAAGGGCACAAATGATTAGATGTTGGTGTTGATACAGAGAAAATCACAGTCTCAGAACCAATATTAATTTTTCGTAACCGTTGCCTTGCTTGGCGGAGGTATGCGCTCTCAGAGTGCTACAGTTGCATATGATTTTCGGATATGGGTTAACTGTTTCTCTTAATCACGTCTGCCAAGGAGGTTATATTTTTGTCAAATTTACCGGTCTCCAAGATAATTAAAAAAGTAATGGACGGATCCTTACCCAATTAACCGCGATTGTTTGTTATATTGGGAGGAACAGATGATTAACTTTTTTTTGAAGGTCCGGTCAACCGTTTGTTTGCCTGCCTCTTTTTTCGTGGTAACGTAACACATAAAGTTTTGGATTGGTCTTCATGAAATAATCGCAAATTGTTGGCGCTATTACTATGAGCGAATGACCAACTTGTACCATAACACAAAAAGTTATGAACAGATCTTCATGGAATTTGTGGGAATTCCTAAAAAGTTATGGGACACAAATGAACAAATTTTAGCGACGATCGGTTTGTCTGTTAGTGTGTTTTATGAATGTTTGTCAAAATGTTTATCAGAACATATCTCAAAAGGGTCGACCTTCAAGAAAATTACAGAAGCTGTTTCTGTCAAGAGGCACAATGAGTAAATTGTAGTGATAATAAAGAGGAAATCCTGATATGAGGACAAATTTGAATTTTTCGTTATGCATTGCCTTGCTTGATGGAGGCATGGGCTTGCAGAGAGCTCGAGTTCTAATATTGCTTAATTTATGGCGTAGTAACGCAAACGAATGTCACTCAGGCTCATCTGAGGGCCAGTTTACCCGATTTTCTTTTTTTTTTTTTCACCCCGTTATTGTTGCAAACATTCGACTTGGCGGGTCTGCCAACACAGCTGTCGGCACGCTAAAAGGTTTACAAAAATGTTAGGTGGCAAGTCAATTTGATTAGCTAGTATTACTAGTGAAATTACGTGAACGTAGGGCCGAAGGTTAACACGTCTACCGGTCATTGTCATTTGACTCATTTAGCTGATATTTAGCTACTGTAATAAATGTTCACTCATTATTGAATAGCACCTTTCATAAATAATGTAAAGTATAATAGCGTAAGGCATTCAATGAGTTTTTTCAACAGAGTACCGCTGTACCAAGAAGTTAAGAACAAAATTGCTAGAGGTGTACATTTTATGAACCACACTCTCATCCAGCACACTCTCCTCCAGCACACTCTCCTCCAACACACTCTCCTCCAGCGCACTCTCCTCCAGCACACTCTCCTCCAGCACACTCTTCTCCAAGTTTTATACTCATCTCTAGTAGAGCCGTGCCATCCTCTTGGTACGGCACCCCGAGTACCCACAAACATGAATACATTTCAGCTCTGAATATACCTTTCTGGCAAGGTACTGTTCCACGTGCAAATTAGTCCCACGCAGTAAGGTTTTCGGAGATAACTCGCTGATTTGTGGCAGAAAACAAGCTGCATTTCACTGACCATCCACGCTGAGAGAAAATTTGAGGCAATTAAGCGCATCAAAATTACTAGTATTTTTGTTCCAAAACAGAAACATGAAAGTGCATCATGATGATGCATATAAGGTCCTTGATGCACTTGGTCACGTTGATGCACTTATGTGTTTCGATTTTATGACAAAGCCGATGATGCACCAAGATTCATCAAAAACAGGTAAAATTGATGCACCTGAGAAGACGAAATTTCAAATTACAATAGCGATCTGCGTGTTAGTAAGTAACCGCGTTTCGTTTCGCACGTGTAACAAAATTATAAAGCTTTTATTCACTTTCTTTTTGCGGAAATATGTTTTTCTGACGGAAATATGTTTTTCTGTCTGCTGAGACGACACACCAAACTACGCCATGGATCATCTACGTGCATCGAAATATTTCTCGGGGCACTTTATAGTCCTGACCTCGAACCATCTATCTTTTGGTTATTCCCTCGCCGACAGAAAAAATTGGTGGAATCCAGGGAAAAATAATAGTTATAATAATTACTCCCTGGTGAAAGTTGTGAGGATAAATTCGGAGCCGCAAAATGTATCTGCTTGTGAGTACTCTGAGTGCGTTCGTAAGTGGATGACTCATGGCTTCAGAAGTGCATAAGCATTGTAGTAGGGGCGTGTGGTGGTGAAGGACTGTGAGGCTCGATAGATCTGTTACATAAATTTTATATTTGTGTCCTGTTGCCAATACTCTTTAACGTCCTACTTACTATCACTTCGTCCTAAAACCAGCGCTCTCTCTTTCTTATGCTGACAATTTTGACAGCATTTTTATTAACCAATCAAAACATCTCTCGGATTTTGTTTACAGTTTGAAGTCCTAATGTAGAGGAACTGAATTGTCACGATTGAATTATTTTATGAGTGCGTGTATAAAGACACTCCTGCAAAAGCAGTTTTTTGTGCATCAGAGCTCATAGCCTGCTACTTGTGCGATTATTCCCGGTCACAAAAACCCAAAAGGTACGAAATTCTTATGCGTATTACTATCCCTAACCCGACGGACCTAAATATGGATTCTCGTAGCAAAAGTGTGACTTGAGAAGTAAAGAAAAGTTGACACTCGACGGTGCAGGGTTCAGCAAGACTAGAGAGCCAGGGCCCCATCGCTCCTCATTAACCCACTAACGTGTAGCCAAGTGGGTGCGATGATGCCGATGGAGTCCCCCCTTTATAATATTAGTTTATGGCCTGAGAGGAGGGGCGTTAGAGTGCCACTCCACTGTTATTTAACTCTGAATGAGACTGATGCATGGGACAGCGGGGGGTTGGAAGAAGTGCAAATTATACGACATTCGCTTAAATGAGTGGCCGACGGTCTTCGCTCTTCAGTTTACTAAAACTGCAAGGATGTGCAAGTTTTCTATAGAGAATATTTATACATATATTTTCTATATAGATCACATTTTACGATTCATAATCACTAATCAGCTTTTAGCAGGTTTTTTTTACGTCTGTTTCCTACTAAACAGTTCTCCAGATAATAATGCCTCAGTCGCCGTGTGCACTTTCTTACATCTAACTCTTATATAAATACATTTTGCGAGTCACAGTAACTGCTGTGCCCAAGCGCAATTTTTGCTATCTTTATATCCTGAATAACATACGAGTTGTTTTGCCAGTCCTTTGAGCTCGTTTGTATCCCAGCCAAATCTAATAAGCAAAAATTGTGTAAGGTTTTGATGCCTTCGAAAAACAACAGAAAATATTTATCTGATGGCGAAGTTAGTTAGGCAAAGTAAATACTATTTCAGGGCATTGATAGGGCAAAGGTGGGCACTTGCGGCCTTATCGAAAAAGTGAAGGTCGGAGGTCTACAGCCCAACCATAACAGGAGAAGGCCACCAGCCTGCAGCCTTTGTTGCCCTTATGACAGGTTGTAAGTAACCTCCTCAATAATTATGCAACTTTGTGTTCCTATAAGTTCACAGGGTGCATATCTTCCAGTCTTGTATAGATTTGTCCTGCCGCCTCAGACTTTAATGGAAGCAATCAAAGACTCGGAAGATGTGCAGATGTTCCCATCAGTTCTCTACCTTCTTCAGGGACAACTTTGTATAGTTTGCATAGACTTTCCGAGCAGCAGAACGGCTGACTTCATTTGCATAATGGGACTTGCAAGAAGAGCTTTGCTAATTGTTTAATGATTGTAAATCGCTATACAGGCCAGCTACCGCTCTGCTCACCGGCTGCTCAGCTAGTACATTAAAAGTAACATATTCTATACCAGGGGCGGAGTTGAAGTAGCTCAGCACTATCACCCTGTCCAGTCTCCCTGCGTATTCTGTATATTTTCCAGAACTATTTCAACAAGCTCAGCGGGAGATGTTTACCCCAAATACGCATTTAGGTATTGATGCAATGCAAAAATTACCCAAACAAAAAACTTAGCCGATTAACCAAAAGTCTACTGCACACGAGAGTCGAAATACGGGAATGTTTCTCCCTCTCCCTTAAGTTCTAGTAGGCGCAGCTTCGACTTGTCTTATTTTATGGTGCGAAAAACTATTAAAATCAAAGCGACTAATGCAGTGCTTCCGCTGTGGAGCGTGCCCCTTGCGTCACTGTGCAACAACACATACTTTGTATCGATATGTGTTAACGCATTAAGCGATAGTCACTTTCACTGAACCATTTGCTTCAAGAACGAGAAACGCTCCTGTGTTTCGACTTTCGTGTGCAGCGGGCTTAACGCGGCCCGACTATCCTTATGCAGCTAGTATAACTCTTTGATATCATCTGCAAATCTCGCGTATATTCTGCCAGCAAAGCATTCGCACTTGTATCTTGATAAAAACGTAGAAATAGCAAAAGATAACAATAAACACAAACTATTTGGAGGCACTTTTTCCTTTGTTCTTCATCCATATTGACACATTTGTTCTAAGCTGTACCTCTCACGCCTGCAGAAAATTTTACTTTCATCATCTTAACATTTTTATTTTTCGTCGGTGAATCTGATGTTTCCCGTTCATAGCGGGATCCGTGGCTATTTTGTACAATAGCCAATCATTTTTCTGTTCAGTCTGATGTGATTACTATATAGCAAAATAAATCACATTCTGAAAATTTCTTACTCAAACAATGTAATAAACACCGACGTGTGTTTATTTGTTTATATATGCGTATGTTTCGTGTCCTCCTCATAACGAAATAGATATGCTAATAATAGGCCAGGCTGGAGATTTTGGCGATCCCGTTTCCTTTTGATGGAATTCAGCACCAATAATTATACCATGTCGCAGAAGATGGCCAAATTGGGAATACTTATCGTTATTAACGTTGCATGCACTTCTTGCTCTTCCAGCTTCTCTTGCCGTTCTCGGGAAGTTTGATTTTCATTACTTATTCTCTACATCGAAAGTATGTTTTCTTTCTGTTCATGATGTAAACATTCAGTCCATAATCAACGAAGCGTAATGGAGACGATTTTTCCCGGTGTCGTAGACGTAGTAATTATTTATTCCAACTTGCTGTCTTATTTTGACGAAGGATTTTCCCTCTTGGGCGCGAAAATTTATTTTTGTTGAAATCATATCACTGAGTATACTGGATACGCAGCGGATATTAAATTCAGTGATGCTCCAGCGCTCGAATGTTATCTAAGGGAAGAAAGGAGTGTGCTGGAGAAGAATTGAAGTGTACTTCTCAGTAGAAAACACTCACCTCTTAGGGTAATTTGAGTTGGCTGTCATAGCGTTTTGCTTTATATGGATATTAATAACGATGGTACAATCAATGGAGAAGTGTCATCACAAATTTTTTCGCTGTCATTTTTGACAGCGCGGGCCCTCTAGTCTATATTATAACTCTGCTTGTCAATCCGTTAGTTTGTTAAATTAGCTAGTTACTAAGTACGACCGTAGCCCTTTCATTAGGATTAATTGGGGGGGGGGGGATTGGAGCATCTTTGAGGTTTCCTTTCTACGACCTGGGAAGGGATCAATAAGGAAAGAAATCAAGTTCAAATTTAAGCTGATACTGCTGGCAGGTTTTAGGTAGAAGATTCACTGCCTGACTTGGAGCATTTTTCACACTTCGTTTGCATGATACGGGTCCGAGGGCTTAATAATTGAGGGACAATGCTTTTGTTCTGCAACAGGTTCCTTCAGTATTAGATAGGAGAAAGTTAGGATGATAAGGGTCTGAAATATCACCGAAGACCAGCGCTTTTGTTGTGTGAAATTTCCACTGGTTCCAGCTAGTCTATATATTAACTAGTGGACCCGTGCGTGAAAAAATTCACGTAGTATTCGATATGTTTGCTCTCGTCTTTGACTTGGCTTTTCCATATTTTCCCGCTCACGCTAATTAGCAACTCTTGTTTCCTTCTGTAACCCTTCTGCTGCAAGTCTTTCTTGTCATTGTGCCTTGCCCCATAGGCGCTTCATCTCTCCATTGATAGCACATCTTCGTTCTTGAGAGTATAGTAGCCTCGTTCTTCTTTTACGTTCCCTATCCTCTTTCTTAATTAAAAGTGCGTCTTCCACAGTAAAATCTCAGGTAAAACACTGTAATAAACTTGAATGCCCCTCCGGTCAGCTTATTATCAATGTTTAGGCGCCGTATCCATAATACCGTCTTCCATACTTAACTCTATGCTTCACTGAAGTGTTCGAATTTTGGCCGCTGAAGCGAAACACGCACTCTCAGAGAAAGACAGTAAGCTAGAAGAAATAGTTGTCCTCTGCCCAGTGCCCGTGAAATACTTGAAGGGTAAGCTACATCGCCAAATTTAATAAGAGAGACAGTAAGCTAGAAGAAATAGTTTTCCTCTGCCCAGTGCCCGTGAAATACTTGAAGGGTATGCTACATCACCAAATTTAATAAGAGAAACAGTAGGCTAGAAGAAATAATGGTCGACTGCCCGTGAAAATCATCACCTCGTGAGAGCCCAGTTAATTATTTGCTGAATTTATTCATCGTGACCTGAGAGAAAAAAACTGATAAATCGGACTCCAGAAGCTGCATGCATGCTGTCCCGATTTCAAGACGTGTTTGAAGCAAAAAGTGCATCCAAACGAAGAGCCAAGGATCCAATTTTCACCATCTTCTGCAAGCTGATCATCGATCCTAAGAAAACGTAACTGAATTAAAAATCTGAAACTTGGCTTATTTTTCGCCAATCTATTTCCTTCAAAGCGGACACGAAATAAATAAAAACACGAAGCGTTTTATTATATAAGGATACGCTTGTTCTCTCTTAACCAAGTATAATGAGACTTTACAAGTTTAACGCACGGGGAGGGGCCAAGCTGCAGTGCACCATGGGAAATGAACTTGTGACGTCATAAAACCTAATACGCTAATATATTGCATAGACCACACCATACATTGACTGGACACTGAAATCGGGCCTCACGCAATTGGGCGTGGAGGCCGATTCACGTAGGTGTTAATAAAATGAGTTCTAAGAGTCACAGAGACTTCAAACAAAGACTAATTTCTTCGTCTTACTCAAGGAGCTTCTATAATGGCAGGAGCAAGCCCAAGCACTCTCTGGGCGAGTAAACACATGGCTTTGTCACGTGATCGAAGCTGGTGTTTGGAGTCCTTAAAGTGGCTGAAGTGGCAGTGGTCGGCACGTATAATTAAGGAAGATACAGACAGGCAGTTCTTCAATATTTTTGCAAGACAATCGTGTCTGAAGATTTATATCCCAGTGCTCACCCTGTTACTTTCATCATCAGATGGTATACAGGATACAAGTTTCCTTTACATACTTCCATCCGCTCGGACTTTTGTCCATGGTTAATGGCTATAAAGATCTGAGCTCCGGACTCCTTCATATACAGGTTACTTGAGGCAATGCCGCACTTTGATTGGATAAGCCACTCAGCCAGTTTAAGGGAAAAGTTTACTCGCAACGCTCCGTCGGATAAATAGAGAGGACGCGCTCTTCTCTATTAGAACCTCCTTGGTCATACCATAAGGATTACGTTGCAGAGCAGGGATTCTAAATTCACAATCATATATCTTTAGTAGGCGATATATATCATACATTCGGACACCAAGAAAAATTGAAAATTCATCATAATTTTTAGGAATATTAGGAATTTATAAAAAAATTGGCTAATAGATACTATGCACATAATGTACTTTAATGTCACATTCAATTGAGTTTTTTTCCAAAGACGGATTTGAAGCAATAACCTCAGAAATTTATGTACGTAGAGCTTGCGGTAGACCTCATCCCAATAGCCGCAACAAAAGGGAGGTTAAGAAATCCCCGTTATGTTGAAAAAATGAATTAAAACCACAGTAATATTACATTGGTAGCAATGAACTAAAATTACATACTGAACTATGAGGTAAAGGTACCACGACAGCCGGTAAATGATATTAAAACATAACAATTTAGGGCTGATTCAACCCTTTATTACGAGAACCTTCTAAAGCTGTACATCGTGAGTGTCAATACCATTTCACATAACTGCCTATTTATATTGCACCATTTTGTGGTTGCTTACATTATATCACTCCGTGGTTTCCAATATTGCAGCCAGGAAGCAAAGAATGCAACGGGAGGACTCAATAGACTGAAATAAAACTTAGCCGTGACCGCACGTAGCAAATTTACATCACGTCAACGAGTTGAAGTATTTGAGTATGGAACCTGGGGCCTTCGTAGGGTGTTTTCTCAAACGTATTACCCTATTTTTTCGATTTAGTCCATTCAATCTTCCGCTCACGACTGGCCAGCTACTAGAGTTGCAAAATACTGAAAAATGTTGTCGTCAAGTATACACAGTTCAAGCATTAGGCTAACTGTTACTGTTGTTTCTCTCGCTCACATAATTGGCTATAACGCTGTTTTTATTTGTTGGTAAGGTATAAAAGTGTTCCGTGAAGAGCACTGTAAATTAAATATGAAGTGTAAATAAGGCTTCAAGTAAAAAAAGAAGTTAAATTATGTCGCCAAACGGGATCAAGTTTCGACGCAAGTGCTGTGAAAGTATCCACCAACATGCACTGCAATTTTCTATAGATAATTTTTTATTGCTCAATTAGTATATATTCTCTTAATTTATTTAGGCGCTAAAGAGATGAAATTCGCAATTTAGGAAGCTTTTTCTGGCGAAATTAGTTAAAATACTCATAGGCTGCTCAGCCATAGATTCGTCGATGAGGTGCCATTGATGACGTCACTTTTTGATGATAATTTCTCGTGAGTTCTCCCGTTACGCTCCTTGCTTCCTGGTTGCATCAGTTATTGGTTGCTTGAGTTAAATCACTTTATGGGTGCCTACGTTACATCACTGCAAGTGTGCCTACTTTGCCTACATCACTTCATGATTGCCAACATTATATCATTTAATGGATGACTATTATTTATCACCTTATGGTTGCCCTAAGTTAAATCACATCTCAGTCAACCAACCTGACAACCTGAAAAAAATTATAATGATTCAACTCAGCCTCTTATTTGGTGGAGAAACAGCAAAATTCATCACCATCATTTTTATTGCCGGCTAAATATAGATTTTTGGCTTTGGTCACTTCTAGGTCAACCCACCAGACTCCCTGCAATAAGTTATTAACATTGCTCAACTCCTTCTACAACTTTTTAGGTTGACAGACAAATATACAAATATATATATTTACAAATATATATGTATACTTAAATCTTCAACAAAAACATTATCACCGCTCTTCGCTTTGCTTGCGGGTGATAAGCAAACAAATAGATCATCACAAAAATTTTATCATTTACTCTTCGTGATATATCGGTAGGTACCTAACAACAACAAATTCATAAAAATAACTGCAGTAGTCGAGTATCGTACAGCTTCTATTCTACAACCAAAGACTTTTATTTTACAAAATATTGGGAAACAATTTTACGCTACTGCAAATATCAAAGGACGTCATAAATAGTTGCTCTTCGTAATTACAGTTCAAGCATCAATATTTTTGTGATTTTTTTTTTTCTTGCGCATGGAAGTTTTAAATGATGTATAGGTTTGCCAGTCATTAGGCTACTGAATGTAAAAGAATTGAGTCATACAGCTTTCACAAAGAATGAAACTGCGATGGAAGAACATATAAATATGCGTCTGCAGCACCGTGCAGTCATGCATGTCCAATTGCGGGACTGAAATCTGCCTTAGGGGCCAGTGTCCAGTCAATGTATGGTGTGGTCTATGTATGTAGCTATTTTACATTGTTTCTTCATAATTTCATTTGGGCCTCCAGAGTGTCTTACATGTCCTACAATCTTTATAGTTGCACAAAAATATGTATCAAAGCATCTGCGAACTTCTTTAGCTTTCTGAAAGATAAAATTTTGAAAGAACGTTGGTTAAAAGGCTTGTGAAAGAGCAGATGAATTCTACCCGGTAAACGCCCGCATGTATCAGAAGCACTTTTAGAGTCAAGTTTATCGTCTTTGAAAAGCAATAAATCAGGTCAGTTTTATCGCGAGTAATACGGCATTCTGAAGATGGATTTATATGAATGAATACCTCATTGTTTTCGATTTATTTTTCATCTTCTACCAATGATCTGCTATCCTCTGTAATTCCCAAACCTCTGCAACAAAAATTGGCTCAGATGCGAATGATTAAACGCCGAGATAGAAGAACTTTTTAACAAGATATGTAAGAAAAACATTAAGGGACCAAAGAAACATATTACGTTCCTTCAGGTGAAGCAATATTAAGGCCAAGGTCTATACATGATACGCAGAAGCCATACAATTGCTCGTTAAAATTAAAAAAAGAAACATCAGCTACTATACGCGGCGCGCGTTTCAGTAGTATGACAGTAGTGTCGCTTCCGGCTCGCGCACTGGCGGATCCAGGGGGGGGCATTCATGGCATTTGCCCCCCCCTCGGG
>LQNS02278143.1:6305238-6316538 GCA_001587735.2 Parhyale hawaiensis | reverse complement strand
AAGCTACCATAGTTATGCTCTAGCATATGCTCTACCATATATAGTCTTTAAACATCCTTGTACAACCATCTACCATATATAGTCGTCAAACATCCATGTACTACCATAGACCTTCGTTTCCTGGCCAACCTCAAACAACCAATATCGCCTCCACCAATATCGACCTAAATATACTAAAATCAACGTTATGTTATGGTCGACATATCTACCATATTGTTTCGTCATCCATAATCGACTTTAATCTCTCGTACACCACTATATTCTACTATAATAACAACCATAATTTCCGACTGGGCAGTGTACCAACAGGCTCCCATATAGTCCTACCGTACCTCGAGCAATCAAAAGGAAATAGTACAGTAGGAAGACAGAGATATATCAATAATCAACTCAATCATAGACAGACCGTGGAAATTCTTCAATCATGGTACCTTCCGTAGTTATTGATTACAAGGAACGAATATCAAGTCAGTATTTCATATCAAATGAATTGCTACTGCCAAAAGCACCCCAGTATCTTTAACGGTCCGTGCAAGAAGATCTAAGAGTGGACGGTTTTCTTAGAACTGACATGTGTTCACCTCAAAATGGCTTCCGATCGCTCTAACTGATAACTCTTCTCCTAGCGTTGGTGCCTTTCAAATTCATTCAGAAACATTCCCTGCAAAGAGCCCGTCTCTCAAAATTACCCATGCCGTGAGAATGGAGAGCTCAGCCTGTTTGCCCGGTGTTTGTCTGCTTTTATGGCCAACAAGCGCTCACTCCCAACAATTAGTCCAAAGTAGCAAACTGTACTTTACAGAATAGTGATTGTCATATGTTGGAAAATATATCCTCCTAAAAGTGAGAAAATTGAGCCAGCGTCAAGGTTAGGGATTGCTGTTTACGTATGTTCGTCTGTCCGTCATGCGGCGGATGATGAGGACAGCATGCAGTATAAATGCGACTACCCTGCCCTGCAGATGGGGAGGGAGGCAACGTGCGGTGTCCGTTCATGTTCATGGCGGGAAGCAGTTAATCATTTGACTATAAGAATTCAATAACTTCTGTTGGTAAAATGTATGTCTCAACATTTCATCGATGTATGTATATATATTATGTATACTGGGGTGGAAAGTAAGTTCTTACCGGTTTTTCAACATTTTGGATTATGCCTATTGCATTTTCTATTCATTGAATCTATTTTTTCCAATATTTTGGAAGGATTTGCAGTCTATATTTCTTGTTTTTCAGTATTCTAAGGCCATGTTCACACGTCCCCCATCGTAACGCATTCAGTCAAACTGATGGATGCGGCGCGTTGATTTGATGGAAGCAGCCGCAGCAAATGTGCGAGACTGAAGGATGAAGCACGTTCCTTTTATGAACGCATCGCGTAATTCAAGTTCAGTAAACAGAACTTGTAAATACTGAACTTATCCTCTATAGCATTTTGATATTATGAACAAGTCGACAAAAATGCTTGTTTGCCGTCACTTTAACGAACAGAATCACTGTATTCCCCTTTAACACAAGAAAACTAGTTAAGCGGAAAATGTTATACTAAGAACACTGACGCCATCTTTGATTTGACAACGAAGCGGATTGCGGCGTGCTGATTTCACTGCTATCGCTTTATTAGGCTATAAATAATTTGAAAATAAGCTGCTCTTATCAAATTCAGGCTATAAGATCATGGGATACGAATGTGACTTCAAACCGACGGAATATAAGCGAAAATGTAAGGAAACGAGATCATAACTTAACGCGTGGCTTCATTCATTGGAATGAAGGTCGGTCACTGCTTCGTGTGGACACAGAGAAAGAAAAAGTTGATAGACAGCTCATGCTCATTTTCGTTACTGAACGCATTACGATGATGGGCGTATGAACTCGCCCTTAATTAATTTAAGCTTTTTTTCAGCCCGCCAAAATGGAATGTCAACTGGAGAGAAATTAGCGTTTTCGACATTTTTTGCTCTCAACCAAGGTTCTAAGGCTACAAATGCTGCTCACGAATTTGCGCTGTGTGTGTATCAGAGGGTACTATAGCTGAAGGGACCGACGACTATTGGTTTGCCAAGTTCAAGAAATTTAATTTTGACCTGAAAGACTCACCTTGTCCGGGTCGGCCAGTTGAGATCGATGGGGTACGATTAAACCATCTTTCGCACGAAAGTCCTTGTCCAACAACAAGGGAACTGGCACAGAAAATGGAATACTTCCAGATTACTTACAGAAACATCTTCACACGATCGGTAAAGTTCAGAAATATGGATCATGGGTTCCGCATGCCTTACGTGACAACAACAAAAATTAAGCAGCAAGCCACGATCTCCGCCAGTTTGCTTGTTCGTCACCGCTCAACTCATGGGCAGAAGCAACGATTTCTTTACAGAATTGTTACTAAAGATGATAAATGGTGCCTGTACATCAATCTGAAGCAGTGCAAGGAATGGCGCAGCCCTAGTAACCAAGCGACACTGCGCGTGAAGCAAGATCTTCATCCGCGTAAAACGAATTTTTGTGTAAGGTTTGACTGGGAGGCGATTATTCTCTATGAGTTGCTTGAACGAAATGAAACGGTCAATGCGGAACTCAACGTTCAACAGATGGAAGGCCTGAACACGACTATTCAAGAAAAAGACTTAAGCTGCAGCATAGACTTCGCTTGCTGCGCAATGCTCTCCCTTATGTCGCCACTATGACCAGGTAACCCCTTCAAACGCATGGCTGGGAAGTCCTGCCACCTTCGCCCTACTCTCCCAATTCGGCACCAACTGATTTTCACCTTTTCCAATTTTTTCAAATGTCATAAGCAGATTTGTGTTACATACTAATGCAGAATTGAAGGCCTGGTGTGACAAGATTTTAGAATGCAAACCGGGTAGGTTTTACCAACGAAGCATTGAAAATCCTGTCGAACGGTGGAAACCGTAGAAAACAATAATGGAGAAGATATTATTGTTTAGTTAGTTGTTGTTATTCTTTATTAAACCTTTCAAAAACATTTACTTGAAAAAAGGTACAGACTTAGTTTTCAACCTAATATATTAAAATAATCTCATATCACCTACTGTTTCTCAGAACTGGTCTCTCGTAACAAACACCTTGAATGGTTCTGGCCCCTGGCATCACCAGACCTTCTCCCGGCCGTGCTGCCCTGGCACCGCAGCGCTAGACTTTGGAGGTAACAGGCAAAATCGCCTTGACAGATCAACTAGAAAACCTTCATGTACCATTCGTGCTACAGATAAATCGCCTCTAAAACCCGGCGAAGTGTACGGTTGCGGTCGATCACAGATTAAATGAGCTGCAGCGTCATAAACGAAAGACTGATATGACAACTGCACCACAACCGTAGCGTCAATAACCTCCCCTTCCCCAGTATTCCATCAATGACAGAAACATTGCCACTGCATTTCCGAACACTATTACTGTTCTCCCTGGCTTCAGAAAAGACCGTCCGACCTAGTGACACTGAATGGGCAGGGCTCCTGACCACTTCACCTCATGGATATGCACTAGGTTTTCGTAACACCTCACGAATGTCTCTAAATTGCTCAGATGGGGACAACATAGCCGTACCTCACGCGTACTTGTCGCTTCAGGACGAATTGTCTGCTGCGAATTAACTGATGCGAATGAAAATGCGTTTGACGAGAATTCTGCTTCAAATGAACAGATATATACTGCAAATGCTTGTTTGTCAGAATTTTTCTAGATTATCTACTCGCAGCTTCTCGTCCAGAAAATCAGTTTGCATTAATCCGTGCCTCATCGGGTCCAGTGATCATGCTTGGTACATGATTTCTGCAGACTGTTTTCGCGTAAGAATTTAGTCATTCCGTCATTGAATTCAGAACTCGATACAAGACGTCATCGACCAGCACGACAAGGGCTAGTTAAGCTAAGCTCAATAGTTTGACTTGCATGCCACTTCAGTTCTAAACTTCAGTTGCGCCAGTTAGAATTGAGTTCTAGGTGTTACATTGAATCGACAACCCTAGAGGCTACAGAAAATTTAGTGCTCTAAAATGTGGGGTTTTCGACACTGCTCAGCCTAATCGACGTGCGACTAACAAGTGCACACAATTCAAGGGCGTAGGCTGGTTGGACCATGGGAGGGTGTACATTTTGGGGTACCGGAACTCAAGGGGCAATAATTGGCGTTGAGAAACAATGCCAATTGAACACCACACTATTTTAGTTCGTGAATATCTCATTATGACAAGATTCTAATTTATAATCGTAAATGTATAAATGCCAAATCAAATCATAAAAACTCGAATTCAGTTTACATTCCATCTTCACATAAGTCCTATGAAAGTCCATACCACAGTTATGGCTTCAGTTACATGCAGTTTCTTTTCTCGCCTATGGTGGTCCGCACCAATAAATGTGATACCAGCTACATTGTAGAAAACCGAGACTTGAGCAGGGAATTCAACTAAAGTCGCCTGGGATTGACTGAGGCATACATGTTAAGTACGCGATGAAGATCTATATACCGTATTGTCGACAAATTCATAAATACTTCACATTTCGACTGTTCGACGCTTTTATATAGACCCTCTTTGCGCACTGCAGTCATTCGCTTCTTAGGTCCCTCTTGCTAACACTTACCCATACTTAGGTCATGCCATATAAAATATTTGGAAATGTTCTAAGATCGCAGTCATTGATGGCTTCTACAGTACACGTAAATTGGGTCTTCTCTTCTGGCATCTTTATATACAAGTGTCACGCCAACAGTAATGCCTACTATTTTTTATTCTGCCCGAAAGGGTCCTAGGAGATTGCAACTTGCATTGTTATAATGACTGAACTTATGCGCACGACTTGAAAGTTCTATCTCTCTATCGCAGATGTTGACGATGTGACTCTCGAAGATAGGCAATCCTGTAATGGACGTACGTTAGAAACACTGATAAGTCATTCAATTCGTCCATGCGCAAAAAAAAAGCTCCAATCAACATTCACCGACACATTTTGAACGTTAATGAAGCCGATGCAGTTGATGTAAACAATTGTAGGAAATGGGTTTATCGATTTCAGAGTGGCGACAGGGATTGAGTCACATAGTGCGCTCCGAATGCCCATGCACAGCCACCACTTCGGTAAACAAAGTACGCATCGATCAACTCATCCCTACCAACCGGAGGATAACAGTGAATAAAATGCGGGTAGAGTTGGATGTGGATGTCGGTAGAGGTAAAGTCAACTTGACCGCACTCTCCAATGGGCAACCCACACACTCTAGCTTGTGCTATGAACATTGCTCTGTAGAGTCCATACGGCGTTGTTAGTACATGGTATCACAATGTGTCGGACACGTCCCTAGCACCTTGTGACAACGTGCTGGGCGACTCCTTAGTACCTTGTAATATAATGTGCTGGGTAGTTCCTTAGCACGTTGTGATATGACGTGCTAACAACTTTATCTCTAGCTGAACTGACAGTGCCAGGTAGCTATGGAGGTTGTCATAAAGCTGTCAGCTCGTTGTTTCACAACGTGCTAACAACGTTATCTGGAGTCCACAGATCAGCGTGCATTGCACGTTGATCTGTAGGCTTACGACCTTCAACCACACGTAAAATTAACGTCAAATTGTTAGGTGGAAACTGACCTCAAAAAAGTAAGTACGGCTGCAGTTGACAACGGGTCATTAACGGAAGTGTTACTAGCGGAAGGTTTAATAACCCGCACCCCCTACAATTCCATTTCTGGGCAAGTGGCCCCACAGTAGCTATGCACACTGAGCAACTGCCGACCAAGCACATCAAGCGGCAGAAAAGCGCTTACCTGGCATGGAATGGGTCCCATGACTTTCAGTGCCAACATTCGAGCATGCAAGTCTGCTGCTACTTTGGGTGCGCCCGAAACGATGTTGTACTCATGAGGATACAGCGAAGTGCATGTGCTAGGTGGGTTCCACGAATGCCCAAGCAGGAACAAAAGGACCACCGGCGGGATGTCTCTCAGGATTTCTTACAGTATATATTCTGTGGTAACAGCAGACAAAAAACAACAGCGAATTAACGGAACTTTGGTGGAGTTCAAAACAGTTTCCATCCATTGTGCAGTTCACTTTAGTAAATTACATTTTTTTTATGCTTACTTCCGCCAAGGAAGCTATGCTTTTGCTAAGTTTGTCTCTCTCTGTCTGTCACTCTATTTGTCTCTCTATCTGTCGCCAAAATAACTCAAAAAGTTTTGGACGGTTCTTTACAAAATTTACAGATTGTTAGGCCTGTTAGCAGGAACGGATGGTTAACATTTGGTAAAGATAATTCCAACCGATTTTTTGTTTGTCTGCCTCTGTTTTTAGTACTATAATAACTCAAAAGTCAGGGACAGATTTTTATGAAATTCACCGAGTTTTTTAGGCATTTTACCAAGAGTACATGACCCAATTTTGGTGATGATCTGTTTGTCAATGTGTGTCTATATTTCATTTTATGATCGTTAGCAATATAACCCAAAAATTTATAAACGGACCTTAATGAATTTTACATGAAATATTAGAACTGTTGAAAGACATGAATGATTATATTTTGGTGGTAATAGGCTTTCCTGCTTGTTTGACGAATGATTGGCGGCAACATAACTCAAAGAGTTATGAACAGAGCTTTATGAAATATGCAGAAACTGTTAGAAATGCTGGGAGACAAAAATGGCCAAGTTTTGGTGATGATCGGTTGGTTCGGAATCGTTTGTGTTTTTACTAATGTTTGTCAAAAAATGTTTGCCAGAACATAACTCAAAAAGTTAATTAAGGAGGGATCTTCAAAAATTACAGAAGTTGTTATCGCTGTCACAAGGCTCAAATGACCAGATTTTGTTGCTGCTAAAGATTAAATAATAATTTCAGAACCGATTTGAATTTCTCTTTAATGTTGCCTCGCTTAGCGGAGGTATGCGCTCTCAGTGTGCTTTAGCTTCATGATTATTACCAATGGGTAGGAAATTCGGGTCACTGGATGAGCAGCTGGCGGCCACTGTAGGGGTCACTACCCAATGTGCCCATCGCAGCGCCCACCCAGTAACATGTCGGCCGAAGCCCGGGGTTGGTTTTCTAAAAGTTCAATATGAATCGTTTATGTTAAAAGTCATCAGTATTGTCAATTAATGAAAGAATATCGTGATGGAAGACAGCCAAATTTAGCGTTTCTCAAAATCTTTTGCAATTCATATTTCCATTATATTTTCAATGTTATGCGTGCTTAATATAAAAGCTCTGATGATCAGACCGTGCAAGCGCGTGTCACTATTGATCAGGTATAATTTTTGTTAAAGCTTAGCGGAACGTTTTTAAATTACTAAAGTTTATAAAGCTGTATACATATGAGATAAGCAGAAAGGAGGCTGAGCGCATGCGTGGCTATATAATGTTGTGAAATACAGTTGCGGCAATAGGCTGGAAGACGAAAGAAAAAAAAAATTCCCACTTGGACTGGCAGGACGCATCTTGATCGATAAACAACAACGCGTCCTTCAATTTGCTAATAGAGTGTTGGGGCTTAACAAACAGAGATGCCCTCTGAAGAAAGACAACGCTTATGACTATATGAGGTATTGGGCTGGTCAGACGACAGTTTCACATGAGCCAGCAAGAGCAGAGGTTGACCCAACCACTGTAAGCGCAATGCGGCCGGGGTAAGAGGAAGAAGGTCAATTTATGCAAGGCAGCCGTTAAGTGATCCTAAATAATAGCAACAGAAAGTATATAACTACTAAATTTTCGGTCAAGCAGGTCTTTCTCTGTTCATAGATGACCATCTTTCACTGAGGTCCATTAGCTATCAAGACGCTGTTTCATTTGTTTTTCGAAGAAGGAGAATAGCAGTTTCGAAAGCATTCCTCAAGGGCCACAATGCTAGCGCAATTAGCGGTAAAACTTCTGCAGGCTTCAGGAGCGAGCTGCTCGATACCGCGCAAGTCCAAGAGCAGCGGCATAAGAGGCGTCGGCAGAGCAGCCGAGACTAGGCAAAGCAAGTGCATGAGGTGGATCCTGAACAAGGGCCTCATCCTCTGGAGCTCTCTGTTAACTCTTACTTTAGTGAGCACAACGGTGGTGTTTTTTCTCGTGTACTTGAATCCAAAGACAGACGACAAGTTCAACAATATTGGCATGAACATCTGGAACTGTTCTTATATATTTCTGTACGTGTTCCACAGGCTGTGGTTTATACTCAACACTTCACTAGTAGCAAGGCTGATGCGACTCATTCTGTACTCTGAACACACTGTTGCAACCAAGCCAATGCTGAAAACCTCCTTGTTCTGGTGCCATATGTTTTACGTGCTACTGGGGCTTTCTACTGCCATCTCAGACCTCATCTACTACGCGACAGTGGACCCACAGGGAGTGGTGACTAGCTACGTTCGGATGACCCCGATGGCAATGCTTTGGCTCTATAATGCGTTTTGTGATGGGACGATATTCTTGTTTTTCTGGTTGGTAATAGAGACTCTTAAAGTCAACTGCTTAGCTTTGGTATCAGTAATAGAGTGCAGGGAATCAAGCTATCAACACACATGGCGAACCAAACACCTACTGCTCGCTGATTCATCCAAAATATGCTGGAGAACGCTTGTAAAGAGCAGAATTTTGGAAAACTTCTCTAGCGATAACGACACAAAAATGACCGACATGCAAGTAGTCGCTACGAACCTTATGCGCAAATGGAAAAACAACTTAGAAGATGCATTTTATTGCCTAGAGCGGGACTTGGAAGTTGTGCAGGAGTACGAGGATATGCTGATGAGACTGATGGGCTGGCCCACTCTTTTCCGGATCCTCTACGACACAGCATCGACCAGCATAGCGCTTTACTTCATCTTGGACTGCGTAATGAACAATCAACCTGGCATACAAAACTCCATCTGCTTGTTACTGTGGCGAGCATTTGGTTCATTTCTCTTGGCGTCCGTGGCGAATGATTTCAATTATGAGGTTAGTATAATTTTAATTCAGCATTGAGCGCTGCGAGCCAAAGCTAAGGCGTGTTTGATTCACTACACTAATGGTAACCCGTAATTAGATTATTCTTGACTTGGCTTATCTACTGTGACGTCATTCATTTAGGTAGAGAAACATCTTATTTTTTTACAATATACCAATGATATCTTACGATAATAATCTGCTCGCTGGGTGGATTAAGAAAAAACCTTCCATAAAGTGAATCCTGATTAAGGTATACTGAACTGAAATATCGAATGCATATTGGGATAATCTATGCCCAGATCACGATACACATGGTAAATTGAGCTAGTCTTTAAAGTTAGCAGAGTTTGATACAAATCAAAACACTAAAATAAACACCAACGTGTGCTTCTCAAGTCATAGATTTATTTACACATTAATTTATAGCAGGACCCGTGCAACTTCAGGGTAAAAACAAAAGTTTTCTTTGTAAATGTAGCAAATCTAAGCGACGCTATAACAGCCTATTTAGTTTGCCTAACATTCATCGTCTAACCTAATGCACACTGTCTGTTCTAACGCACCTCTTATCATCGATCCAACCTAAAGCAAATCTTATAACCTAACGCACCTCTTCTAAGCTAATGCATCTCTTGTCCTTTACGCCCTTTGTATTACTTAACCAACTTCATGGAACAAGACAAAATTCGTCTGCGCTAACGCACCTTGTCTAATCTAAGGCACTTCGATGAGCCGAACGCACTTTGTTTAACCTAACGCTCCTTGCCCGCCTGACCTACGCATCTAGATTACTGGAGCGAAAACTGTGAGATCTCACAAACAGCTTTCATATATATATATATATATATATAGGGTAGTTCCTTAGCGGGACCCGTAGAAATTCGTTTATTATCGATAACTCTGTATTTTCTTATAATATCTTCGTCCCAAATACCGATTCTAGAGAACTACCTATTATAAGTTTGTACCATTTTCAAGAACTTGTGTGTATGCAAACAAATGATAAAACTTCTTGTGCATGTAAAGCATGAGAAAAAGTAAAATCATATTATGCACCCATACACAGACAAGGCCACTGAGTTGGATGACGATTTAAAATTGATAGACGTAAATGTTTACGAAGGCGAATATTGTTTACTTCAAAACTAAGTACTAAAAAATCTAAGAGCATCGCAGTGTTTGCATCGAGTGTTCATCTTACCAGTTTGGCATAACTCTACTGGAGAAACTATATGGTTTCTCCTAAATGGCTGCTGATTTATCAATTGTTCCTCCTTTATTCTATCAATCTAACTAAAACTGAAATTCTCTAGTCTGTGTTGGTAGCGATTCATGGTTTCAACACAGGCCTAAAACAGAATGTTTTCTGTTGATACTGGGCTCTTTGTTCGCCGTTCTGTTGTCTCTTTTTTGGTGAACATTGTAACGTTGCTACTCTAAATACTGAGCTCTTTTTTCCCGATCATGTTATTTCATCTCTGTTGATTGCTGTTTCGTTGCTGCCATAAATATTGGATTTTTCTTCGTTTATGCTGTCTCGTCTTAAGCATAATTTCTTCCTTGATGATACAGCTTAGAATTATCTTGCTGATATTTTGTGCCGATACTGCTAGTGCTTTTGTGCATTATTATTATTTTTTTTTTGCTGCTGCTGCTGCTGCGACAAGTGTGTTGGTGAGCCCAGATACCATTCCCTTTCATACAGTAACTATTTTACAAGTTTTGGGACCATGGAATAGTTTTTTTTTACTGGATAACGATCAAGTTCGTGCAAGTTTTGCGAGATATAATTTGTAATAATAACTGGAAATACTGTTGTTGTTCTAACAAATGGTGAAGCTGTAGAAATTACGTGAACAATTTTTATCAACAGAGGAAGAAACATTACCACAGGCTGCGCAAGCTGATCGTCAAGAGTCCCGCTATCAGCGATTCTAAGAAGGTAAATGCCAATAACTGCACTCAACTTATATCATATATATAGCTTAAATATGTATATTTATATATTTAAGCACCCAACTGAATAAATTATAGATACGTACCACATGTCGATGATGATGATAATTAAAGTGAAGGGTTTACACCATTATGCTTCCCTGCTGGGGTGCCTCCGAGTGGCGGAAGCGGCAGACGCCAGGGGTGGGATTGTGTCCCTATTCCAGAGCGGCAAAAGACCCGGTGGGTGGTGGGAGAGTGGCGGTGGGGTTTGGTCGCGGGACCTTTCTCCTAGCCGCCATCCTGTCATAACAGAGGGTCCCTCCAGTAGCCGGGGAGGGAGTGCCCTCTCTAAAGAAAGGAATGGCGAGGGCCCTCCGGGGGCCCGCACTTTTGGGGCTCAGGGGCTGAGCCTGAGGGGTGTGGTGGCGCTCG
>LQNS02278143.1:6274696-6291381 GCA_001587735.2 Parhyale hawaiensis | reverse complement strand
AGGTATACTCGGCGGACTCGTGCTCTTCATGAGTTTGCCTTGGAACCGTTACGATGCCGTACGGGCCAGTATTCCCGTTCGTTTTTTCCATCGTGTGTGGATGTTTGGAATGTTCTTGATGGCTCTGTCTTTGCTGGTGCTGGTATTGGCAGCTTTAAACGATCTGTACATAGAGCTATTCTGTGATCTCGGATCTTCTTTTTTCATTCTTTTGTTTTCTCCACCCGCTGGGCTGGTTGCGTGGGGGTTTGTTAACCTCATAGAATTTCTCCGTTCCTACGTCGCCAGCCTGGTGTGGTTTAATAATAATAATAATAATAATAATATTGAGAGCCTACCTAATTTTACAAAACTAACCTCGCCAGCAGGAACTGCGGTAAGCTGCAACATCCCCTGCGGAGAAGGCACTAGGGGCCCTTGGAGTTGTGAGGCCCAAATATATTGTGGCAGGGAAAGGGCCCACCACAATATAACAATATACCCCTGAGGGCTTATTAGCAAAATCACTCAAAACGTTTCAAACAGATTTTACGAAATATACAGGACTTGTAAGTAATGTTGAAGGACAGAGATGAATAAAGTTTTATGATGATTGGTTGGCCTGTTTGTGGGTTTGACTAATGTTTGCCAGAATGTTTGTTCGCAGAATAACTCGAAAATTTATGAATTGATCTTCAAGAAATTGCAAAAGCTGTTATTACTGTCAAAAGGCACAATGATTAGTTCCTGGCGTTGATGCAAAAGAAATTATAGTTTCAGAACCACTTTAAATTTTTCATTAACGTTGCCTTGCTTGGCGAAGGCATGCGCTCTCAGAGCGCTCGATCTAGTTGTCACCCGCGAACCAAGTGAGAGAGGTGATATTGTATTTGTTGACGATTTAAGTAAATATATTTATACATTTGTAGTCAATTATATCTAGAACTCTTCTGCACCGCAGGTTCACAAGGATGGTGAAGACCAGGAAGGCGGTACGTATCATCGTATACTAAAATCGAACGTTTCGGGCATCATACCCATCATCAGCAAAACAGTAAATGCTTGGTAACGGGAGTTTCTAAAATCACAGTAAATGCTTGATATGATGCCCGAAACGTTCGATTTTAGTATACGATACGTTCCTGGTCTTCACCTTCCTTATACATTTGTATATATATTTGCGTGTCTGTCCACGCAAAAGTTGGTAGAAGGAGTTGAGCGATGTTCATAATTTTTTCTAGAGAGTTTGGTGGGTTGCCCTAGATGTGACCCAAGTCAAATACTGGGCCTAGCTGGCCATAAAATATGACGGCATTGAATTTTCTTCACCACGGCAGATCGTCTGGAGAACGGGGCGTTCTATTTTTTTCTATGTTATCATTGAAGAGCTAATCCATGGAAAGCATGCGGCTGTGCCCTAGCCTTGTTCATCGAAAATGGCTTCATTGAATTGCCCCATACCACGGGTGATGGTCTTCCGCCACCGAGGCTTTCTAGTTACATATGTAACCGAATTCCTAAGAGATACAATCTGATATTTCTTTTTTGATGAAAGTATAAACGGGTGTAGTAATGCATTCAATGTTAGAACAATATTCTGTTAATACTCTAAGGACTATTAACTGTAAAATCGAGTTCGGCATGGTATCTAAAAACAATATAATATTCCGTTGAAGGTTGTTTTAACAATTGATACGATTCAGCGTGTCATGCAATGTTAGGAAACAGTAGTCACTCGAGGGATCAGAGCTGCAGCAGGCGTTGCGTCAACCACTGACCCGCATATCCTGTTTCAGCTGCTGGGCTTCGCGGTGTCCTACACGGTGGTGGCGGTCCAGTTCCGCCTCAGTGAGAAGTGTGCGCTGTAACTTCTGTCTTCTGTGACACTCGCAACGGAGGATCTGCACCAGCTGGAGGTGTCACCCTGGAGCTCTAGCTGCTTATCCCTTTAAAAGACTTTGGCCGTCAGAGAAGCTGTTTGACGATTTTGCTTCTGACAAAGAATTTTGTTAGAGAATATATTTTGGCAGCTGGCACAGAATAGTATAGGTTGTGCCTTTACTCCACAACTTCCCAGTAAGAGGAATGTGTCACAGTAAGATTTCATTCACATACGGCAATAAGGCATAAGATTCGCCCAACAACAATACACTAATGTCCTTTTAATGTTTTTGTGTCTTCTACAAGATAAAAATAAAATCTTGATCATTAATCGGTGGTGACAGCACGATGCTCCTCCGTTTTGCAATTAGTTTCAAGTACGTACATTGCTGAAAATAAAGGATTTAGATAGGTTCAACATGCACAGTCAGTGTTGTGGTGCAAGCTTTGTAACTAAATTGTCACAGCTATTAACGCTGGACCCAAAACGCTCTGTTCCGGTAAGTTTATTTTTACCTTTCAAGGGTAAATCTAATCAGATGCTGGTTCAAGTTTCCTCGTTAAATGTTACTTTATGCTTCCCGTTACGGAGATCTAGCTGTGAGTATCTCACCCAGACTGGGCTGCCTCTCTACGCGAGCTCCTTCCTACCCTACGAAAAAGACAGTAGGGGGAACATGTAAGGCTTGCAGTGAAGTACCACAGCTCCAGCAAGAAATGGTTGAAACAGTACCTGAATAGTATACGGATTTTCCATATACTGGCTTCGATAATAACCTCGAAAAATTAGTCTCCAATTATTCACATATAATGTTTAAAAGCATATTGGGTGCCGATAGGTATGTGTACTCGATATATACATCAGTGCTGTCTAAGTTTTTTCTAGTCTAACCTATCAATACCAAAACTTCTCCAGGTTATTAATCTCACCTAATCAGCTAGCCTTTAGCATTGCTGAATTGATGAAGCTAACCTGACCTTTTCTAACCAAGGTTTGGGAAAGGTCAACTGTTTTTTATATGTAGATTGGTTTACAAGCTAAGTAAGTGTCCAAGAAGAAGTAATTGTCCACAGGAGCACCACGGGCGTTATCTTTGGAATGACCCCCTTATCTCGATGAAACTCTCTCAAGCGATGCCACTTTATGTCCACGCCGATCGAAGCGCATAAGTTCAGTTTCAGATTAGTTAGTCCAAAATACACAAGACAAGCCTGTATACCAAATAACATGCCTGGCATAGCTTGGACAAAGACGCGCTGTGCAGATTTCTCAAAAGAGCTCTGCCAGTTATCTACACCAATAAAGGAAATGCATATAATTCAAAAGTTTCATAAAGGGAGTGATAATTAACATTGTGAATGTAACAATCACATTTCACCATCATACATGTGAATATTTGGATATTAGGCATCCATAGCGATCCTAGATTTGTTATGTTGTACCACAGGTCCTGAAATATCATGTGAAATTAAGTAAATTGGAACTGTGCAGTGATTATTTCCCCGGGAAATATTAAGCACAACAAATACACCCGGGAAATATTAAGCACAACAAATAAATATTATTAAGCACAACAACTAAATATTATTACGCACAACTCAATGCTACATAAACTGTCCGTTCCGTATTGGAATATTAGGAGCCAACTCCGTAGACTATTAGCAATGCCCGGAGCAATTCAGTTATTAACCGCTCCCAGTGGAAACTGTATAAACTGTACAGTTACGATAGGTTATTGAAGCATGCATTTTTGTTAACGATACATATCCAATATCTTTGAAATCTGAAACTTCTACTAATCTGTTGAAGAAAGGACGAAAAAATAAAAATAAAAAAAAAGTATATTTATATAAAAATCGAACAACTTTGCTAATTCGTAAAAGTAAGAATGAAATCAAAATAAAGTGGCAAAAAAGTATTCGCAACATTATGAGATATGCCGGAAACATTATAATGTATCAAGCATCAGTTTTTTTAAGAGGCCTAGAACATGTTCCAGTGGATCGTCTGGAACTTTGGAATGAATTTTCTTCTGTCAAGGTTATAGTACAAAGAACGGTCTCTTCTCATCAGCAAAGAAGCGGTCTCAATAAATCAACATCGCAAAGGATTGTGCAGATGCCGAAAGCCAATGAACGCAGTTTTAAACTAAGGAATAGGATTATTGAACAACACAAGATAATCAATGGATACATGAAATTATCCAGGAAATTCGATATTCCTATCAGATCCATAAAGGCCATTATTGTGAAATGGATGTCTGAGGGAACACTGACACATAGGCTAGGAGCAGGTGCTCCGTGAGTTATAGCAACAAGATTACACCAAGCTGCTTGTAATGGTAGAGAAAGACCCTAAATGTTTTTGCCGAGTATCAACAAATCATATGTCATCAGTAGGTGTGAACGTATATCTAAATTTGAACTCCTCGTGGCGTAAGATCGTCACCCACGGTAGAGGCAAATTCATCGAAGTCATTTTTGTTGATCAGCTAATTCTAGTTTTTCATATGGATGCTTTGTCCAATAAAATTAGGGCAGAGTGGCGTCCCTTGAGATCTCTTAATAATAACATAGGAAAAAATAGAACGCCTCGCGGCATAAGACGGTCTGCCGCGGTGGAGGCAAATTCGCCCCGGTGGAGGGAAATTCAGCGCCGTCATTTTTTATGGCCAGCTAGGTCTAGTTTTTTAGCATGGGTCACATCTAGGTCAACCCACCAAACTCCCTACCAAAAATTATGAACATTGCTCGACTTCTTCGACCACTTTTTGGGTCGACAGGCAAATATATATATATATATATACACTAGAATGCCCGCGCTTTTAAAAATGACAGCAATGCGTTTGTGATGACCCGCCGTCATTGTTCATACTTCCGTAACTAACATCTTTTTCGAGAATGGACTACGAAGGCCAACTAAAATTGTCATAAGAGATGAGTGCTCGGTGTCAAATCATATAGCTGCAGCAGCGTGGTGTCGAGCGATCGGGACATCTAAAATTCCCCGCGTTTTTCCTGAGTTTTCCCTGATTTTTCTTAAATCTCCCTGAGTGTCAGATTATCCATTTTCCTCTCGAATAATGTGATTACCAATTGGTTATGGGTTGAATGGGACTGAAAATTTTATAAATTACCCTCACATTATTAGGTTTGCAGCCAAAATAGATCTAGACAGCCGTCCACCTTTCTCCGGCACTGCAGAACAAAAATTAACAATCCTCATATGGCTCAGGCTCTGGGGGAACGAAACATTCGTAAAGATAACCCCACAAAATGAACACCATCCACTGCCCTGCAGAAATTCCCCGAGTATTTTGATTCCTGGTTCCTCTTTTCCTGAGTTTTCCCTGGTTTTTCTGGGTGATTTTCCCTTAAATTTTCCCTGTTCTCTGTTCTCCCTGTTTCCCAGCTGTTAGACACCCTGAACTAGTAGCACAATCATCCCAAACCTTAAAAGAGGTGCCAAAAAACTTTAACATTAGCAAGCAGCAAGCATGACTGAATTAAAATACTTAGTTCCCCGTAGCGTATCCATGATACAGACCAACAGTACATCTGCTTTTTCTTTTAAAACTCGACTTGAAGAGAAAATTCTTTGTCAACAGATGATAGAAAGCAGAAAGAAATGTGTCTGCCACCCTGTGAAAAATCATAGCTTCGTGTCTGCTCTGTGGATCAGCTACGGTACTGAATTTTTACGTCGTGAACTGAGAACAAACATACAGTACAGCTAGTATGTTTTGATGTCTGGAGAAAGTGCTAAACATTAGATGCCATAACCGCGCTTAGAGAAGTAGAAAATATCTCCATAGTTTCACTGTTAAGAGTTATTTCAAACAAAAAATGCATCCAGATACATAGGGATAAGGATTCCACTTCTGCAACCTGGTCATCGATCTCCGAGAAAAAGCTACTTAATTACAAAATCTACAACCTGACCTGTTTTTCGCCTATCTATTTCGTTAAGAGCGTGACACGAAACCTATGAATAAATATATAAGCACACGACGGTCATTCTTAGTATTAGATTAGATTTAGGGAACAGCCCTTCTTTCAAGCAAATTTCCTTAAAAACTCTTAACTAAACTCCTAACAAGAGAACTACGCACAGCGGCAAAACAGTTGAAAGAGCGCCCTGAAATAATAGTTAGGCGGGCAGATAAATCAAACATTTTGTGATCCTAGTCAGAAGTGAATACAAAGATAAACTGGACAGCATTTTAAAAAATGACCAGAGCAAATTTAAACGCATTACAAGCAACCCCGTAAACAAACTCAAAGTCGAAGTAAGCAAACTCATCAAAGCAGTGCACAAAGATCCAGCGCAACCCATCTTTCATTCAATAGTGGGGTAATTCAACCCTGGATATGTTTAGGGTCCGGTCAAAACCCATAAGCCAGCCTATCAATCAGCAAAACAGCTAAATAGCCTAATTACGCCGTATCTACCTGCAAAATTCCAAAAATACTCGACTGATGAATTCTTCCATATGATTAGAGCCACAACCCCGCAAGGCGTCTTAGCTTCACTGGACGTCGAGTTATTGTTCACTAACGTTCCGGTCCTTGAAACTACCGAAATAATTTGTAATAACGTCTACAATCATCCTACTATATCCCCGCTACCATCCCAGCGCAACCTATTGGAGAAATTGCTTCTGGCCTGCACCACTAAAAACCCGTTTACCCATATTGATGGCAAATTATACCCTCAAACTGATGGTGTTAGTATGGGTTTCCCATTAGGTGTGGCCTCCGCTATTTATTGCATGGCCAATTTGGAAAACTCGGTAATGGACAATTGTCCCAACCTAAAACCCATAGTCTATTGTCGTTATGTTGACGATTGTTTCTTGGTCGTAGATTCAATAGAGAACGTAACTAAGCTACAAGACGCATTGCAAAGCAACTCCGTCCTCAAATTTACCCATGAAATATGTACATAGGTAGGCTGAAAAAAAATAAATTTCCTGGATGTGCACATCAGCAAAGATGACAACTACACCACTTCAGTGTACAAGAAACTGACGCACGCGGGCATTAACCTAAATTACAACAGCGAATGTCCACAAACCTAAAAGATTGGCACCATTAAAGCGTTAATTCATCGTGCGTATAAAACCTCATCTAAGTGGCATATCTTTCACCAGACTATACAGTGCCTGAAGCAGACTCTCATCAACAAAGGCTACCCAAGCAAATTATTTGACTTTATCCTGCAAAAGAACCCAAACCAGAAATGCACCAACGAACAAGCTCGAGATCAAATAAAACACACAGTCTTCTACAAAAACCAGTATTCTTCTAACTACAAAACCGACGAACGTATGCTCAAAACTATAATTAGGAACAACACTCAATGTACCGATAGAAATGACTTATTACAGGCTACAGCTAATTGTTTACTACAATAACAGTACAGTCAGCAGCATAGTTTCACGTAACAACCATGACCCAGTACTAGCCCCACTGAAACAGACTGGCGTAATATACGAGTACCAGTGCCCCATTGGAGACTGTGAGCTCCAACAACGATGCTCGTATATTGGCCTCACCACAACAACACTATCTCGCCGCCTAACTATGCACCTGGCTAGCGGTTCATCTAAGTCTCTACCAGAAACAACCATAATACCACCCGTACAAGAGAACTTCTAGTAAACAACACCAGAATATTACACAGAGAACGAGATATCAACAGGTTACAAATCGCCGAATCACTCCTATTTCAGAAACATAAACCGCACTTGATCAACCCAGCCACGGGTAACGCTGGGGTTTTAAAACTTTTAGCGAGGCCGGCGGACCATAGGTCCGAGAGGCCGGCGGTCGTTTTGGCTCCGACTGTGCCTGCCCGTTTTTACCAGGAGCGTGACTGTAACGGCAGGTTCAAACAGAGTTGTTCCACCAAGTAACACTTCAGTAGGATTTTAGTAGTCATCCGATGCACATGAAGCTTAGCTTCCAATTTTCTTTTATACCATTGTCTAGGTTTTAAAGCACCTAATGATACCCAATGATGGGTGAAACCGTCGTGTAAATCTTAACGTAGGTCACTTACTAAATTTCTTAAATCAACCTAGTAAGGAGTATTTTAGAAAACTGGAAAGAATTGATAGACTTTTAAATGCTAATAAATACGGTGATCTTTTTAATGAAATATGTATATGTACTTAAATCTTCAACGAAAACATTATCACCTCTCTTGGTATCAACATCAAAATCAAATCATTTGTGCCTCTTGATAGCACAAATAATTCCTGTAATTTTCATAAGGATCCGTTCATAACTTTCGAGTTATGCTGCTAACAATCATAAGTCAAACACACAAACAAACCGATCATCACCAAAATTTACTCATTTACCTGTGTCTTTTAACATAACTAATACCTACTGTAAATTTCAAAAGATCCATCATTAACTTTTTGAGTTTTTGTGCTAGCAATCATATAATCAAACATAGCTACAAACATACGAACCAACTGATCATCCCCAAACTTTGGTCATTTAGTCCTCGTAATGTACGTAACAACTCATGTAAATTTCATAGAAGTCCGTCCATAAATTTTAGAGTTATAGCCTCAAGAAAAAATTAGGTAGACAGACAAACAGAGAGACAGATGAACGGATTTTCACTTAAAGTTAATCATCTGCTACTGTTAACATGCCTATCAATCCCTTAAAATTTCGTAAAGATCCGTACATAACTTTTTGATTAATCTTGATGACAGACAAACAGGATAACCGACAAAGAGACAGACAGATAGACAAACATTGACAATCACGACAAAAACATAACTTCCTCGGCGGAGGTAATAAACAATCGTCAATGTTTTGCGTAAATATTTGAAGACGTGCGCTGCTCGATTGGAATACGCCATGCTGGTTTCAGCAAACAAAATTACCTTTTCATAGCAACTGAAGTTGACCTTCTTGGCAACAAATTCAATAAGAACTTTGGCTATGACCGAATACTTCTATGCTTATTAAGAACACTGCCACAGTAAACCATGGTGGGGCAGCATCATGCTATTTTTTATCTGCAAAATCAAAGCGACTTCATATTTTTCCACTGGTTCCAAACTGGTGGTCCATGATTGCTGTTTAGTTGGCTACAGGATTTCCGCTGTATTTGACAACAAACTGAAAATGACTATTATTTCGACTTTGCTGGGCATTTATTCAGAAAAATGGCCGTTCAATTTATAATAGTATTCCGCTTTGAAAAATGTACTGGCAATCTTTATGACCCAACGCTTGTTGTGTGCACTTATTTATTTTGGCCAAAAATGATATGGTCCTCGATATTCTTTTTTTTCCGTTGATGGTCCATAGAATCGGACGAGTTGGGAACCGCTGTATTGCAAACGGAACGAGGAATTCGTTAAATTACTGAGTCGCTTCGTCCGAACTAGTACGTCGCTCCCGTTCAGAAGCTCAGGTTGCAAATAACTAATTAAGTGTTTCAATAAGATTAAGATAACGGATCGAAATACACTGCATATTGGATGAGGAACAAAAGAAAAAATTCATTTGAACCTATCCCTTATCTTCTTATATGTAAACTGGAGACCATTGTGCAGGGGCGGCGGAACGTCAAAAATTGTGGGGGGGGGGCCGGCTACTCAGCAATCAACATGGTTTGGCAGCCCCCCCCCCCCCCCCCCCCCCCCCCCCCCTTCATCAGCTGACTTCTCCTGATGTGTGTTTATACAGAGTGTCGCATCGCATCAGTACCTATTTTCACCGCAACCCTCCATACCGCAATTTAAAATCCCATGCCAGATTATTTCCTAATTTTTGTCTTCTTTTAAGTTAAGCTGCAGACTACAAGACTAATTTGCATGGTTTCGATGCAAAGTCATTCGTCGTCTTATTCATTCCTATTCGAGTGCATCGTAGTTAGCCCGAAAAGTTTCAAGAATTTTCACTTGGTGAAATGCTAATCGTATTAGTAGCACAAAATCTTGCTAGTGCATCATGGGCACTATGTCTATCGCGCCGAACTATTCCTGTGTTTTAACACAGGCTCGAGCGCCACTAGGATGCGAACTACGTCTCGTTTCAAGTTATCAGTGATTTTTGTCTCGGTTTTTCTGGTACGTCTCACATTTTAAGTGGTCAGTGCGCTACTGACAGGAAAAAGGCGCAAGTTGTGCATCTCCAACCCCCGGACACGGCTGAACGCTTTCGCTCAGTTGCGCCGCACAGGGGAAGGAAACAAAAAACAAGAAGTTAGGAGTCTAGTGGGAATAGGTCGGCCACCTCGATCAGCGGCCCACCTCCCGGAATAGAAGGGGAAGAATTGAGAGCCTAACTAACTTTACAAAACTAACCTCGTGAGCAGGAATTGCGGCAAGCTGCAACGTCCCTTGCGGAAAAGGCACTAAGGACCCTTGGGGTTATGAGGCCCATACATATTATGGAAGAGAAAGGGCGCGCCAGAATATACTCCTGATGGCGAAATGGTAATCGTACCATTGCATTTTCCCTATTAGATAAACTGTGCGAACTTCTTTATGAAAATAACCTCATCCCTCACAAGTGAAAACTAATAACGTCGGAAGAGTCCATCATTACAGAACTAGGGCTGACATCCTGTTGCCTATCACTCTGCTGTGCATTACACTGTCGCGTTTCCAGTTTCTCAGAAATATAAGATGGATTTTCAATATTCCTATGTACAGAGCTGGGCATAGATACTCAAAAATGTATCTAGATACTAGATACACCCTTAAAATGTATCTAGATACAAATACTAGATACAACTTTACAAATGTATTTAGATACAGATACTAGATACTTAAAAGTATCTATAGATACAATTCTAGATACTTTTAATTTTACCACTGAATTTAATAGTTTTACTAGTTCATATGGTTAAAAATCATGTAATTCAGGTGGAAACAATTCTGTTCCTTTATAATACTGTTGTATATTAGATTAGTAATTACAATAATAATGACTGTTGCACATTTACTTCCGGCAAAGAGGCTAAATAGTTGATCACATTTGTTTGTGATAAAATATCATGTCTCTAAAATAAATGGGCAATGTCATTGNCAAATGCAAAGTATAATTTAGGCCGTATATTTTGGTGGATGTTACCCCAATTCCAAGCAAATCTTTAATAAACAAAATAAAAGAAGGCTTCTAAAAAATTAATAGAATAGTGAGCCAACGTCACAGAACATGATCAGGGTTGCCATCTCTTGTTCGCTTAGTTATCGGCTTTATAATTTTTTATGAGCCTGAATATTATTGTATTTACAATATTTCATGTATAATAATAGGTATAATTTATTATTATCTAAAAAGTATCTAAAAAAGTATCTAGATACTTGTATCTAGATACAGGCAACAAGCATCTAGAAACTACATTTAGATACAACATTTGAAAAGTATCTAGATACAGCATTTAGATACAAAAAAGTATCTAGATGCCCAGCTCTGCCTATGTAGTGGATTGCTGCTCATGCTTCTAACTGCAATGCTAATTGCTTTACTCATGCGTTTAAAATAAAACGATCAAAGTTTTCATGCCTGTCCACTGAGCGGCCAGGTATAAAAATAAAGGCCCGTATGTTTCTTTCTTAATTTTTTGTAAACTTTTTTTGGTTTTTCATATGAAAAAATAATCGACTTGCAACTTCTATACTTATTGTTCATCATTTGTTTCAACAAATGGGCAAATTAAAAATTTTGCAATGGGGCACTTCCCCACAACTCTCGCCGGCGAAAAACGTTGACTTTTCTAAACATCCACCATAGCCCAGCCAGAGCTAAGAACGTGTGTGGCTAACGCTGTTAAGGGCATGTTCGATTTGGCACCGTAATTAAGTCTTAAGAGGCTCAGCTTATAGGCAACTCCAGTCAGATGCTTTGGCTTCATCCTGTTGATTCGTGTTGCAAGTGCTAGAAACAAGGGAATACCTGGAGCCGACTGGAAACTGTGTTACTGAGCAACGCTGAGTTTTTGTACGTCTCAAGGGTTACCGACTGCAGAAAAAATATCGCAGTTTAGAGTTTAGTTCACCGAGTCGAAGCCAGCGCACCTGTCTTCGGTTGCGGACAAATTATGCCTCGAGTGCTTTATTTCGGGGCCTAATCGAATATGCCCAAAATGTGTCCTTAATAATTAGCAAGGGGAAATTGAACTAAGGTACGCCCACTGGCCTGACTTATCTGTAACCTTAAGTAAAATAGTCGCGCTAAGGGTACGCTTGATTGGACACAGAAATTAAGCACCCGAGGCTTGACTTCATTGAAAATGCAGACAGGTGCGCTGTATTCGATCCCGGGTTTTGTGCTTTGAATATCTACCTTTATTTAATCAGTCTTGAGACTTTCAGATAGTCAATTTTGCTCGGAAAATTGAGTTTTCAGCCGGCTCAACGTAATGTTCCTTCCCACACTTGCGACATGTTTTGGAGTATAAAAGCCAAAACAGCTGACTGCAGTCACTAGCGGATACAAGGGGGGGGCATTAATGGCATTTGCCTCCCCCTCAGGATTTTTGGGGAGGGCATTCCATACAACATGCCCCATCCCCCCCCAGGAAATGATACCGAATATTTTTAAAGAACTGGTACATGAATCAAGGTGTTTAATTGTAATTTGAAAGACGATATTTTAAAATGACTATTGGTGCTGAGCACATTTTCTTGACCATATCCTATTTTCTCAGCTTTCTCAATGAAAAAACTTCGTATGCCGAGAGACACTTGACGTTGTAGCCACCTGAAGCCAGAAGGCGGCAGAGTTTTTGTGCCTATATTGGAGACAATTAGCGCTGATTGTTCAGCAGCACTTACTGAGTCTAACATAAGCTTAACGATTTTCGTGTACGTGGTGTTTGATACTTGGTGTGTTGTTGAACTACTGTACTTCTTTTGAAAACATTGATGTTAGAGTTTGGAGAGCATTTAGTCAAAAAGCATGTTGTCAGTCTGCTAATTTATAGTCACCAGTTTTCTTTTGATCAACGTTCTAGAATTGAATATAAATTTTAGTCAAAGATGATAAAAACAAGGCGGATGTAACGCAAGCTAGTACACTCATCAGAAAGAAAAGGTACTTCCAAGAAGGTTGGGCTCCATTTTCCGTATAACCTTAACTATACGTATCAAAGATGACCTTTATTATTTCCGCTTGTGGTTATACATTTGTCACAATTATGAGCCTCGGTAGCTCTATAGCCACTGCAAACAACCCATATTAATCGGTACGATTATTATTTTAGATTGTTCATCATTTATGAAGGCAAATTGAAAACCATGGTTAAAGAAATTATACAGAAGCCTCAAGGAAAAATACTTGGTGCAACAAATGACTGCCAAGAAGTTACATGCTTGCTTGTTGAGCTTGTCTAGCCTAATACAGGCCGTATCTCTGAAACAAAAGACAGTTTCTACTGTGGCACACGAATCGGTTATTTCAGAGAGTACCATGTCTGAATAAAGTAGTGAGATATTAATAGACATCTAATGGATTTGCTTTCCACGACATTTCAGACATAGCAAACTAAACTTTTCGCAAAACGCTCACGTATAAACGATCCAAGTGTAACATAGACCCTCATAAATAGGTGGCTGCCAAATTCTACATATGAGACAACAAAAAATCGCATATCTTCATTGCCTTCAGAAATGAACTGCCAATCCCAAAACCATTCGAAAGTGAACCAATCCTGTAGAGTTGGAAAAAATCTGTCATAAATCGTTCACCGTATTATTAGGATGGAAAGAAGCGCCAACGTAGCCCTAATAATTGACAATCTGCTGAAAAAGAAGGCATAATTTAGCCTACGAGTCGCTTCAGACGGTGACTGGACGTTTCTGTTATTAGATTTTCAGACGATATCGAATTTAGTATCAGCGCAGTGCGCATGTTTTCTGAATAAAAGCAAAATGACTAGTGCGGCAATAAAATCATCTATTAGGCATTCAGATGAGCTGGTTTTGACGTAAAAGGTAAAGTCAACTTTCACAGCACCCTCTTCTAGGATACCCACACGCATTGGTTTGTGCTGCAGATATAGGCCAACTGCAGCCGACCATGGGTCGCTAAGAACTATGGCGCCGAACTTGAAGGTTCAACGACCCGAGCCTCCCCCCCCCCTACCCTCCCATTCTTGGTTAGGCAGGTGCCCCCACACAGCTCCGCATACCAAGCAATTGCCAGGCAGGCTCGGTCCTGGCACCTCTAGCACAGAAGTCAGACACGCATGGCACGCTGTTGATGTGGGTATGCGCCATTATTAATAAAGCAACTGAGCTATGCGAGCGTGCGTCAGCGGAGAAACTCGTATTAATTACCTCCGCCAAGAAGGTTATGTTTTTGTCGGGTCTGTCAGTCTTTCTGTCTGTCATCAAGATAACTCAAAAAGTTATGGACAGATTTGAACGAAATTTACAGGGACTGTTTGGTATCTTAGGAGGAACACATGATTAACTTTTGGTGAAGATCCGTCTATCCGTTTGTTTGTCTGCCTCATTTTATTCAAGGCTATTACTTAAAAATATCGATGGATTTTTATAAAATTTAGATGAATTGTTAGGTATAATACGAACAGTAGGCGACTAAATTTTTGTGATAATTTGTTTTTTTTTTTTTTTTATTTTTTTGTTCGCTAGTTTGTCACTGTTTTTAATTTTACGCTTGTTAGCAAAATAACTAAAAAACTGTAAATGGATTTTTGTGAAATTTATAGGAGTTGTTAGTAATGTTAAAAGGCATAAATGATTAAAATTTGGTGATGATCAGTTACTTTGTTTGTGAGTTTGACCAATGTTCGTCAGAATGTTTGTTAGCAGCATAACTAAAAAAAATTATGAAAGGATCTTCAAAAAATTACTGAAGCTGTTAACACTGTTGAAGGGCAAAAATTATTAGAATTTGGTGGGGATACAAAGAAAATCATGGTCTCAGAACCAATTTTATTTTTTCGTAGCAGTTGCCTTGCTTGGCGAAGGTATGCGCTCTTAGAGTGCTCTACATAGTTTCATATTTGCCTCCGCTAAGTATATTATGCTTTTTTTCATGTTTTGTTCGTCTGTTTGACTATTGGCAACCAAGATAACTCAAAAATAATGGACGGATCTTACAGGGATTGTTAAGTATGCCAGGAAGACAGATGATTAACTTTTAGTGAAGATCCGTTCAACTGTTTGTCTCTTTGGCTGCCTCTTTTTTCTTGGTAAAATAACTAAAAGTCGTGGATGGATTTTTATGAAATCTGAAAAAATTGTTAGGAATATTACGAATAGCAAATGACTAAATTTTTGTTATGATCTGTCAGTTCATTTTTTGTCTTCGTCTTTGATTTCATATCTGTCAGCAAGAGAACTCAAACAGCTAAGAACGGATCTTTATGAAATTTTCAGGAATCGTGATAAATGCTGAAGAGCACCAATGATGTAAATTTTGATACTGTTTGGTCATTCTGTTAGTGTGTTTGTCTATTTTTGTCTTGTGTTTGTCGGAACACTACTCAAATAGTTACCGACGGATCACCAAGAAACTTTAAGAAGCTGTTATCACTACCAAGAGCCACATATATAAAATTTTGTTGGTGGTAATGATAGAAATAAAATCCTAGTTTCAAGACCAACTTGAATTTTTCGTTACCATTGCTTTGATTGGCGGAGGTACGCGTCCTCACAATGCTCTATTTAATTTATTTATCGTTTTATTGTTCCTGTTAGATTTACTTCCTTTTAATCTTAAGCAGTTTTTATGATCCTTTTATTCTCAGTATTTTCAGAAAATGCTTACCACGCTAAGATTTTTTTTTTTTTTTCAGTGCAACTGCGATTAACAACAATTGTTGCCGTGTTGGTGTTTTTTCGTCGTGAGAATTACATTCCTCACTGGATCCAGCTCTTTCAAGAATCATTCATTGATATGAAATGAAGTCAAATTATATTATTTACTTTAAAAATTTGGCTAAGTATTTTTAATGATACTTCCCCATTAACGGTCAGCGTCGGCGCCAGGCACTATGTGTTAGGGGAGGGCTGGAAGACGGCTGTAGTACATTAATATGGAGAGGCTTCACAATATATACAAACATACATGATGGCTAAATGATACCAATATTGAAGGGCCAAAGGTTGCGGCTTAGGTCAATGAAGAGGGTGGGGGATTTGGCTCAACATGGGTCGTAGGGGTGGTTCACTTGGCTCAAGTAGGGGTGGGCTTGGTCAAACCAACACGCATAGATTTTTACTGTGACTGTACGCAACCGGACCATTTTCGAGGCCCAGACCCAGGCCTGTACTTTAAGAGGCCTTGGTATGGCCCCGAGGCTGATGTCCTCCCTGTTTACCACGAGAAGGGGCTAGATCCGCCAGTGACTGCAGTTTCGTACAATCTAACCTTCAAAGGCTTAATTTCTGCTCACACTTGAACGTGCCCTTTGTCTCCTTGACTGCATACTCTTAGCTAGAAGCCCTGCATGTAATGATTGAAGCTTCAAATAATGATGTTATATCGGGTATAGAGGCTTGCACAGCGGCAGTGAAGCACAGATAGTCAGCCTATGATTTCAGAAATGAAACACTAAAATGATTTTATTGATACCTGCAGACGGAGCAACAGGCCCATGCTCAGAGAGCAGCCGGGACCCATGTTCCGGTCCTTTATAAGCTACTAGTGGATCCGTGCGTGAAAAATTCATGCAATAACCTATACATTTGCCTCATGCCTCTAGGCCGGTGCGGAATCTCCTTTTCTCTTATTTGCTTCTTAATTTTCTTCTTTTCTTCATTGATCCTTTGTCGTGCTGTCATCCTTAGGTCTTCTATATAGACAGGCAGAAG
>LQNS02278143.1:6256425-6267406 GCA_001587735.2 Parhyale hawaiensis | reverse complement strand
TTATCAAGAATGTCGTTAACAAAACCTTTATGATTATTATCATCAAAGCTGTTCATGACACCACTATAGTGAGTTCTCCAAAATTCAGCAATGTTTCTTTCTCCAGTGATGCCATTAACTGACTGTGAAACAGTGTGAGCTGTCGGCTTTAATTTTTTTATTTCTTTCCAGAAAGCGATAGATTTATTTTGAGTTATGGGTATAAGTGTTCCCTCAGACATCCATTTCATAATAATGGCCTTTAAGGATCTGATAGGAATATCTAATTTCTTGGATACTTTCATGTATCCATTATCTTGTGTTGTTCAATAATCATTTTCCTTAGTTGATAACTGTTTTCTTTGGCTTTCGGTATCCTCACAATCCTTAGCGATGTAGATTCAATGAGACTGCTTTTTCGCTGATGCGGAGAGACCGTTCTTTGTAATATAACCTGGAAAAAAGTTCCAGACGATCCGCTGGAACATGTTCTAGGCCTCTTAACAAGCTTTTGCTTGATACAGTATAATATTGCCGGCATTCCTAATGAGGTTGCGAATACTTTTTTGCTTTCATTGTTACTTTTATGAATTAGCAAATTGTTTGATTTTTTATACAGTATATAGTTTTTGTATTTAGATTAGATAAGATTAGATAGGCGGCAGTAGACGAACCAACAGGCCCATTCTTAAAGAGGCACCGAACTTGCCCGGCCCTCCATGAGCTATTACCATTACGTTAATAGGATATAAAAGACTGGGTAAAAGAGAAGGAAAAAAAGAGGAAGGAGAAGAGTCTCAGCAAAAGAGACGGTCATGAATGCACTCAATCATGGTCAATAGCCGCTGATATGCGGAATTAAAGATGTTAAGACAGTGCAGTTGGAGCGGAAGAGAGAAGAAGACGGATTTAGGAAGCCTCGGAGGCTTTGGCCGTTAAGAGAGTGCGACTCCAGGAGGAGGAAGCCTTAGCTGTGGGGGGTGTCTCGTCCTTGGGTGTCTTCGTCCTTTCTTCAACGGATCAATAGAAGTTTCAGATATAAAAAATATCAGATATGAATTGTTAACGAACAATGCATACTTCAATAACCTATCGTAACTGTACAGTTTATAGTTTCCACTGGTAGCGGTTAATAACCGAATTGCTCCGGGCATTGCGTGTAGTCTACGGAGTTGGCTCCTAATATTCCAATACGGAACGGACAGTTTATGTAGCGTTGAGTTGTTGTGCTTAATAATATTTATTTGCCGTGCTTAATATTTAACGGGGAAATGATCACTTCACAGCTTCCAATTTACTTAATTTCACATGATATTTCATGACTTGTGGTACAACATACACAAATCTAGGATCGCTATGGATGCCTAATATCCAAATATTAACATGTATGACTGAAATGTGACTGTTACACTCACAATATTAATTATCACTTCCTTTATGAAACTTTTCAATTATATGCATTTCCTTTACTAGTGTAGATAACTGGCAGAGCTCTTTTGAGACACGTGCACATCGCGTCTTTGTCCAAGTTATGCCAGGCATTTTATTTGGTATACAGGCTTGTCTTGTGTATTTTGGACTAACTAATCTGAAACTGAACTTATGCGCTTCGATCGGCATCGAAATAAAGTGGCATCGCTTGAGATAGTTCCATGAAGATAAGAGGGACATCCCAAACGTAATACCTCCTATTGTTAACTCAAAAATTTTGAAAGCTTCGACGACAGAAGTGGCCCCTTTAAAACGAGCGACATATTGGTGCTCCAAATAATTTGTTTTCCTTTGTCGTCACCACCAATTTCAATTCACTTTTGCCAGCGATGAACGATAACCTTGTTGCCTCGGTCATAAAAATGAACTCCTGCCGAAGCCGTCCAATTTTCACTCAGCAAATACGGCGTTGTTGAAGGGGAATCGCTGCCTACGTAATGCATCCTTTACAGGTCCGATGAACTGGAAGTCTAACGTTGCTATATCGGGATTATACGGTGGGTGAGACAGCACCGTCCAGCCGAACTTTGTTGCGCATTCTGTGGTCTTCAAACTTGTGTGTGGTCTGGCTTTGTCGTGTTCTAAACAGAATGATTCCTTTTTGTCCGGCAATAAACAGGCACTGACTCCCATATCCAACTCCACACGCCGATCGGTGCGGATGAGTTGCTTGAGGCTCACTTTGTTTCCGGGTGGTGGTTGCACATGGGCTTCCAGAACCACATTGTCACTCACATCTCTGTCGCCATTCTGAAATTGACGAACCCATCTCCTTATTGTGCTGGCATAAACTGCAGCGATATCGAAAACTTTCACCAGGAGCCGGTGGATGTTGATCGGTTAAATTTTTTCTGCAAGGAAAAATTCAATGACGCATCTCTCCTTTTGACGTACGTCCATGACAGGGATTGCTTTCTCAAGGTGCAACACCGTCTACATCTGCAACAGAGAGATGGAACTTTCAGGTCATGCGTGCATAAGTTCAGTCATCATATCAATGCAAGTTGCAACCCCTCGGATCCCTTGAGGCGGAATAAAATAGGAGACAATACTTTTGCAACAACCCTTGTACATATGCTTATCACATTAGCTTCAACTTGTCCGGGAGAAAAGCGTTGGTTTTACTATTTTAAAGCTCCATCCTGCTCCGCATGACTGACGCTTGTACCGTATCAAGGATTATTTGAACAGAATTACCTCCCGTAGACAATTACTTCTTCTTGGACACTTACCTAGCTTGTAAACCAATCTACATATAAAAAACAATTGACCTTTCCCAAAATTTGGTTAGAGAACGTCAGGTTAGCTTCATCAATTTAGAAATGCTAAAGGCTAGCTGATTAAGAGAGATTAATAACATAGAGAAGTTTAGATATTGAGAGGTTAGACTAGAAAAGCGTAGACGGCACTGATGTATATATCGAGTACACATACCTATCGGCGCCCAATATGCTTTCGAATATTATATGTGAAAAATTGGGGACTGATTTTTCGAGGTTATTATCTAAGCCAGTATACGGAAGATGTGTATGCTATTCGGGTACTGTTTCAACCATTTCTTGCGTGAGCTGTCGTGTTTTACTCCAAGCCTTTTTTTCCACTGTCTGCGTGGGACAGTCTGGGTGAGACACGCACAGATAAGTCTCCGTAATAGGAAGTTTACATTAACTTTTAACAAGGAAAATTGAAACAGTTGTGTGTGCATGCACGGCGCCGTGGCGGAACTGCCTTCCTCGGAGATGATGGGGTGGGTGTCTCGGGTCATTTGTTCCTTCCGTCAAATTGGCGCCACAGTTCTTCTTGACCCGAGGTCGACTGCAACTACACTTACTCATCTGGGGTCAGTGGGCCTATACTCGCAGCATAAACAAGTGCTTGTGGGTTTCCCAGGTGAGGGTGTGGTCTAAGTTGACTATACCATTAAAAATAAGCTTACCAGAACAGAGCGTTTTGGGTGCAGGGTTGATAGCTGTGACAATTTAGTTACGAAGCTTGCACCACAACACTGACTGTGCATTTTGAACCTATCTAAATCCTTTATTTTTCAGTAATGTACGTACTTTAAATTAATTGCAAAACTGAGGAGCATCGTGCTGTCACCACCGATTAATGATCAAGATATTATTTTTGTCTTGTAGTAGACAGAAAAACATCAATAGGATATTAGTGTACGGTTGTTTGGCGAATCTTATGCCTTATAGGTGTATGTGAATGTAATTCTACTGTGACACATTCCTCTTACTGGGAAGTTGTGGAGTAATGGCACAACCTATACTATTGTGTGCCAGCTGCCAAAATATACTCTCTAACAGAATTCTTTGTCAGAAGCAAACCCGCCAAACCGCTTCTGTGACGGCCAAAGTCTTCTAAAAGGATAAGAAGCTAGAGCTCCAGGGTGAAACCCCCATAGAGCTCCAAGGTGACACCTCCAGCTGGTGCAGATCCTCCGTTGCGAGTGTCACAGAAGACAGAAGTTACAGCGCACACTTCTCACTGAGACGGAACTGGACCGCCACCACCGTGTAGGACACCGCGAAGCCCAGCAGCTGAAACAGGATATGCGGGTCAGTGGTTGACGCAACGCCTGCTGCAGCTCTGATCCTTCAAGTGATTACTGTTTCCTAACATTGCATGACACGCTGAATCGTTTTTATAGACAATAACAACCTTAAACGAAATCCTTTGTTGTTTTTATATGCCAAACCGAACTGGATTTTACAGTTGATAGTCCTTAGAGTATTAACAGAATGTTGTTCAAACAATGAATGCCACTCAGGACGGATTCTTGTCATGTAGTTTATTTAATAAGAGAATATGTTCAGACACTATGCGTCTGGTATAGTTTCAGATGCTACAAATGGCAGTTATCTACAAATTTATCTTCTGGACGGCGCCCCAGCGGCCCCAAATTTTTCTAGGACAGCAGCACTGTCACGTGGACTGGATTCATATCAATAACGCGGAATGTTGCCAGACGCAGAGTATCAAAAATAATTATTTGAATTGACATTCTATATTCATTATCTAATGAAAAAAAAAGAGTATCTTAATTTAATCAATGTAAATGTTTTCTCTCATTTGTCAGATAGAATACGATTGGTTCAAACTTTGATAAATTACCATTTTAGATCATAATATATTTTTATTACTTCAACAAATATAGCAGTATATAAGTCAACAAGTTTTATTAATAACCAAAGGAACATTTTTAATAATACTTGCTTTATACTTTCATCAGAACTTTCATCAAACAACAAATATAAGATTGTATCCCTTAAGAGTTCGGTTACATAGGTAACTAGAGCACTCTGAAAGCGTATATCTCCGCCAAGCAAGGCAACGGTAAGGAAATATTCAAATTGGCTTTGAAACCCCTAATTTCCTTTATCTCATTGCCAAAAACTAATCCTTGTGCCTTTTGACAGTAATAACCGCTTCTGCAATTTTGTTTAAGATTCGTACATAACTTTGCGAGTTATTCTGTTAACAAACATTCTGACAAACAATAGCCAAACACACAAACAGACCAACCGATCATCATCAAACTTTAATCATCTATGTCTTTCAACATTACTAACAAGTCCAGTAAATTTCATGAAGATCTATTCGAAACTATCCGAGTTATTTTGCTAACAAGCATAAAATCAAACACTGACAATTTGACAATTTACGTTCCGTAATATATCTAAGACCTAATTCAAATTTCATAAAAATCCGTTTATAACTTTCTGAGTTGGGGTATCAAGAGGAAAAGAGGCAGACAAACAAACAAGTAAACGGATGAGCGGATCGTCACCAGAAGTTAATCATCTGTTCCCCCTGCCATACCTAACATTCGTTGTAAATTTCGTAAAGATCCATCCATAACTTTTGAGTTATGTTGGTGATGAACAGACCGATAGATAGACAAAAAGTCAAATGTACAAACAAAGCATTACCAGCTTGATGGAGGTAATTACGCGATGCCTTATCTTTAAAAATTATTTGAGAAACTAACCCCTGGCAGATGTCTTTGAGCAAGCAATGAATCACTTTTTCATTTTCAATTTACACCTCGGCTTAGCAACCGTTGCGGGAGGTCTAAGTCACGGTATACAGTGTGTGATCGTTGTCTTGGTACTGAAGGCAGTAATTCAGAGGTGTTTAACGTTATTGGAGGTATTGAAGCCCGAAATTTTGTGTTAATTTACCGAATCCTTTTGTTATTGAAAATCGAGTATGATTTTTTTCATACTCAAAACGCAGATAACTGTTTTATTGGGGTGCACACGGTGTGTTTGTGGGTGTCAATTACGCCCAATCTCCGGGGTGAACTCAACGAAATCCTGTGGCTCGACTCAACCCATAACAAGAACCACTGTACTGACTAACAAAATCACGTCTCAGCTACTGCTCAAACAGGCGACAGGGCAAGCACTAGTCTCTGAATGTCCCAATTCTCACTAATGCTCACCTCTTACCAGTAGACTTTGTTTTGTATTGTGATGAGATTTTCTACCTGTTCGACACGTCATGAGCGGTTTGTGGTCTGATCAGCCAAACCAAATTTCCATTCATCACGAAAGAACTGTCATATCTTCTTTCCATCGCTCCCCATCAACATCCATAACAAACTGGTTAGCTTCCTGCTCCATGGCGGGTGATCAAGCCAAATTCCAAGCTACCTCTCAAATTAGCTGATGCTGTTTATCGCGACACCGCTGAGTCCATGATTTCCACCACCTGATGAGGACAGTGTCTGCCGGTGTCTCGTAACAGTCCTGCAGTGACGTGCCTTTAGACATCGCTTTGTAACTTATATTGGATGACTTCCATCCTCAGCGTCATTTTGTTGCTTTCCTTGGTGAGTGAAGCTTTTTAACCGCCATATACATCAAGAAATGAGACACATTCTTCAGTGATTCTTGACTCTTCCCATAGTTTGTCGGCACGCACGCATCAGTTTGCATTTCCCTTCTTTCCCTTAAACCTCATCCACATGATAGCATTTGCCAATCGTCAAGTTTCAGGTAGCTTTCTTCATTTTGATGGCAATTAAATGAGAAAGAACACGTTAAGCTGAAATCGCTACCGCAATTTTTTTTTTTTTTTACAAAGAACCTCGAACGTTCCGCATTTTATATAATTGGTGGGCAGCGGGCAACAGCCTTCGAACAGGATCCTGGCGTACGTGCCTCGTGTACATCGACAGAGTTGACCAAACAACTTTCTGGAACTTTCACAACTTTTATATGATATATCAATTCACTCATTACTTGAGCAATTATATAATATACCAAAAAAATCTTTGAATTCAAGAGAGAGAGAGTAAGAATGTTCGCTGCGCTACACTAACGGATGAATTTGTACCGCAAATCCAGGTTCTGTCTGGAATAGGTTAAACCTTAGACGCCTCATGGTCTAATAGCGTGCTTTTGAAGAATACACAGAACATGTTGCACACTGAGAGCACAGTTCTAAAAACAACGTTGTTTAGCGTACAATACTCGTAAACTATGAAAGGCAAATATAAATTGTATTAAATAATATCAATAACCAAGATATATACAGATACTAAATATCAAGTCGAATTTTCGTAAAAATTAATGTTTCGGGATAGTGTGTCCCATCTTCAGAAAAAATTAAAATTTCAAGCTACACCTATGAGGTAAGCTGGGTTTTCTTTATTAATAAAGTTCAGGAAGCATATGTGTTGTCAGGGGAGAGTCTAGTTAGCGAGTGAACCAAGGTGGGTGGAGGGCCTGGACGTCGGCTCCTGTACAGTCAGCGGGTGTGAGCTAAGTGGGGACCGTGTGCCGCGGTACAGCCGAGGTCAAAGGTTAAGGTTTGGTCTACTATAGTTCTGTGTATGTAGAGGGACTCTAACGTTGTGAGTTCGATTGGATTAGGATTTGAGGAGGCTATGATGGAAGTCATTTTTGCTGATGGGATGGTTGTTTTCATGTGAGGGTTTTGCAAGTGGTAAACCTGTTCGGGTAGACACACCTAAATGTTGGTCAATACGGGCTTTGAAATGTTGTCCAGTGCTACCGATGTAAAAGGCATAGCAGGCCCGGCAATTGTAACGGTAGATAACACTCGACAAAAGTGGTGTGTGAGGTTTGTCTTTAAATTTTAAAAAAGACCCTATAGTAAATGTGTTTTTGTATGAAAATTTGAAGCTTATGTGTGGGTAGGCTTCAGAGAGGAACGTTTCCAAAGTGTTTACTGCAATAACAAAGGCTTGTTGCAGTATGGAAGTGAGTGAACAAAGTCTAGTTTACAGACAGAGGGTTTGCGGATACCGGGGTCGAACAACTTGTCTAGAAACAGTTTGCAGTAGTGGTCCAGAAAATGGTGCGGGTAACCGTTATTTTTAAAGTATGTTCGGAGAAAGTCAACTTCGTTCGAAAATGTCAAGGTAGGAGGATGACAAATGGTATGCTCGAAATTGTAAAGTTTTTATTGCATTAATTTTGAATTGATCGTAGCAGTGACTGAAAAAACTTGTCCCGAGGCCTGAGAATGTGGGTTTTCTTTAAACTCCAGTTGTCAGTGTTGTGTCTTGGTTAGATACTAAAACATCTAGAAAAGCTGAAGAATTATTTGATTGATTTTTGGCAGTGAATTTGATTTTTGGATGTTTACTATTCAAATATTGCAGAAATATATCAGAATCAGCTTGATTATTGAATATGAGGAAAGGGTCATCTACATAACGATTATAGTGGATCAGTTTGAAGTCATGTGGGCAGTCGTTACGCCAAAGAGTTTCATGATGGCATAGAAAAATATTTGCCAGCGAGGGACTAAGCGGGGAGCCCATGGACACTCCAGCTATTTGAATGTACAGTCTATTGTTAAACATGAAGAAGGAATCTTTAATGGCAAGGCTATGGAAAGTTCTGGAGGTAGGTTTGTCCATGTTGTGGAATAGGTCTGTGTCACTGAAGAGTTTGTTACAGATGATATCAATGGTTTCATCAACGGGGATGTTGGTGAATAGAGAGGTGATGTCAAAGCTGGCTAAGTTGGCATTGGGAGGCAATTGGAGGTTTTTGATTCGGTCTCGAAAGTCATATGGATTGCGCAAAGTGTACTGATTGCTTGTTAAAGGTTCTAGTAATGAGACGAGGAACTTTGCAATAGGGTAGGACTGTGTTTTATATGCAGCTAGAATTGGTCGTAAGGGGTATCTGCTTTGTGTACCTTTGGAAGCCCGTACATGACTCCAGCGGAAGCACCTGAATTGTAAAGTGAACGGTAGATCGAATCGGTAATGATGCCTTGGTCTAACAATTTTTTTCTAAATCTATGGATTTTGTCTATAAATTTAAGCGTAAGTTTGAAGAAATCGCAAACAGTTGTATCAGCGAGAATTGCATCCATTTTTTGATGGTACTGAAGTTTATCTAGAATGGCAACACCTCTCCCATTGTCGGGTCTGCACACAACAACGGAATTTTCTTTGTGGAAGTTAGATTATAAAGACATATCGGACCTAGGAAAAATGTTTACTGTACGAGGTGTAAATGCTATAACAAGTTTCTTTTATTTTATTTCTTACTTCGGCAAATGTGAAATTGGGTTGTAGTGGTTTCGATATCAGTGTGTTGGTTAAGCCCTCAAAACCTAAGAAATGTTTGTAATAATCCGCTTTAAATATGGGTAGGCAGAATTCTAAGCCAAAGGACAATAGAAATTTAAGGTGTGGTTGCATTTGAGTAGTTAAAAATTACATTGTCTGGATTGCACGAGGTTAGGATTGAAGATGCTCCTAATGCATTTAACTGTCTGTTGTGGACGGATTTAGTTCTATCTATAAATTTCTTATTGTTGCGCCTTACGAAAGTAACTAGACTGAGGTGATCGAGAAATGAAAACGAATCTTTCACCTGAGATGAAAAGTTTTTAAATGAATTTGCATGGTTTGTGATGTTATTTGGCTGGGATTTAATTTCTAATTCTAATCAGCAGGAATGAATTTTCCATCATAGCCTCCTCTAATCCAATCGAACTCACAACGTTAGAGTCCCTCTACCTACACAGAACTATAGTAGACCAAACCTTAACCTTAAGACCTCGGCTGTACCGCAGCACAGGGTCCCCACTTAGCTCACACCCGCTGACTGTACAAGAGCCGAAGTCCAGGCCCTCCACCCACCTTGGTTCACTCGCTTACTAGACTCTCCCCTGACAACACACATGCTCCTAACTTTATTAATAAAGAAAACCCTGTTTACCTCATAGGTGTAGCTTAAAATTTTAATTTTTTCTTAAGATGGGACACACTATTCCGAAACGTTAATTTTTACGAAAAGTCGACTTTATATTTAGTGTCTGTAAGTATCAATAACGAGGCATAAAAATAGAAAGTGCTGCAGTGCCGATGCTTGAGCCGTTCCTGACCGTAATGCTATTGCTACGGAGATCATAAAATTTGAATTAAAAGGCTTCAGGCATGGGCGCAGGTTTCTAGGACTTAATGAGAAGGAAAGCAGGGGATCGCAGCGGCAGGCAGAACAGGTTCAAAGTAATACAATTTACATCGAGTTCATAAACATCAGCGGAAATGATGTTAATTGAGAAAATAGTCTTACCGAAGCCATGGTGCCACGACTTAGCGACGCGAAGGAAGCTAGGGAGAATGAGAGCGACTTCTCCAGTAGGTCCGTTGCCCTCATAGCCTATGAAATAAAAAGACCAGTACATCATGTTCCTGGACTAGGCAGAGATTCACAAGCTTTAAAGGTGGTGTCCTGATTTTGAAAATAGCCCACGATTGTTGACTGAAATTAATATGGTCGAATTAAAACATGTAAATATATCTACGCACATTAAGACATCACTCATGTCATAGACGCTAGCACAGTAGTGGCCAAATGTCCCTAGTTGCCAAAGCCCAGAATATTTATTACTTTTCCTCTCAAGAAAAAAGGTCATGAATGACATTTCTCTGACAGATGATAGTTTGTATCAAGTGCAATACGTTTATGAAGACAGAGGCCTGTTCACACGACACTCTTTTGGTTTTCATTTAGATTAGATAGGCGGCAGTAGACGAACTAAAAGGCCCATTCCCAAAGAGACACCGGGAGTTACACCGGGCCCTCTATGAGCTGTTGCCATTATGTTAGTACGATGTAGAGGAATGGAAAAATCAGAGGAGAAAAAAGTGGAAGACGAAAGAGAAAAAAGAAAGGAGAAATAAAAAAGAAGGGGGAGAAGAATCTACGCCAAAGCGATGGTCATGAATGCCCGCAAGCATGATCGATGGCCGCTGTTATGCGGAGCTTACATATATAGATGAAGCGGACGTGAGAAGAAGTCAGCTTAAAATGGCCTTGGAAGCTTTATCCGTTAAGTGTTTGCGACTCGTGGAGGAGCAGTTCTTCTTAGCTGAGGAGGATATGTCTCCCAGTGTATGTCAAGACGATTTTTAAACGAGTTGACCGACTCCGCAGAAACAACATCGGAAGGTAGTCTATTCCAAATGCTGACTATGAAATAGGGAAAGAACTGCTGACTTAAG
>LQNS02278143.1:6208701-6219147 GCA_001587735.2 Parhyale hawaiensis | reverse complement strand
GAAAAATGACGCAGACAAACAAACAAACAAACGGATGGACATATCTTCACCAAAAGTTAATCATCTGTTTCTCCTAACATACCTAACAATCCCTGTAAATTTCATCCAAATCGGTTCATCACTTTTTGAGTTATCCTGGTGACAGACAAACAGCCAGACAGACAAACACGACGAAAACATAGCCTCCTTGGCGGAGGTAATAAACTCTACAGTGTTGCCATAATATCCACGATTTCCCGGCAAGTTATGTGAAAATTTGATTGCGCAAAAATGAGGTATGGTCAATTTTGTGCTAAAGCTATTATTTCCGTTCTAAGTATAGAGTGAAAATAGCAGTAGTTGTGAGATTTTCAGTAATTTTTATACATCTAAAGTTTACACAAGCTGAAACCTTGTCGCTGCAACGTAAACGGGTTGGTTGAATTGACTTTCGGCTGCTAGTGCCAACGAAAGTCGCTAAGTGGGCACCGGGCTTTATATTCCTTAAACCTCTTCTGGGGGAAAAAATGGGTCATATGGTTAGGTTAGTAAGGTGCGGAAACGGAGGCTAAAACTACTCATTATAACCAACTATGTTCTTTACAACTCTATAAGCAATGCGCGTTCACAGTTCTACTGGTGTGACTCAACGACTCCTCAGGTTACCAGGACAATATACGCCACGAAGCAGTTCAGTCCATGCAAAAAAAAAAATAAATAAATAAATTACTAATAATAATGCATGGACTTCGAATTCAATACTCGGGTCTTTTTACTTTATTGCCTCTATGCACATTGTTAACAGGAAAAAATCCTGTTCAACACTCAAAAAAGTACAAAAGATCTATGGCCATATTCACAAATACAATAACATGGGAAATCCCTTTCTGGTCTTCTTTTTGTTGAATTAAGCATAGTTTTCAGGGAATTGTCACTGTAGAAAATCTCAGCGGAAAGAAGGCCAAAAAGGGATGTTCCATGTCATTGTGCAAATAAACATTGCCACATATCTCCTGTATTTTATTGAGTGTTGCACAATGTTATCGAATCTATAGGCGTTATAGATGGAAGCCTAGCGACAACTGCCCCCCCCCCCAGGTCAGCGTCCCTAAACAGTGAACCATTATTATTATTACTATTATTGAATTACACTAGACTGGCGACGTGGGCACGGAGAAATTCCATTAGGTTGAATTAACCCCCACGTAACCAGTCCAGTGAGCGAAGAAAAGAGAAAGAAAAGATCCGAGATCACAGAAAAGCTCTGTGTATAGATCGTTTAAAGCTGCCAATACCCGCACCAGCTAAGACAGAGCCATCAAGACCATTCCAAACATCCACACACGATGGAAAAAACGAACGAGAATACTGGCCCGTACGGCATCGCAACGGTTCCAAGACAAACTCATGAGGAGCACCAGTACGCCGAGTATATCTCACCCGAACAAATGGCTTCGGAAGAAAATCAGACAATTGATGACTAAGGCAATTGTATATTTTATACAGAAAGCAGACCCCAGCAACTCTGCGACGATGGGCCAGATCACAAGGCACAACACCATCTAGGATGAACGCACATCGACGAACCACTTTGTTGATAGAAACGGTGACGCTGCATTACTGAGGAGCAAGACTTTCTTCGCGGCTTAGAAAAAGAATGACAAAGGTGCAGATATATTACGTGGATCTAGGCCCACTCGAAAGGACTTGTCTGCTGCTGCAGACAGGAACTTTGATTTCGTCAGTTTAAATCGTGGTGCAGGTGTCAGAACCAACCTCACCATGCTGAGCCCACTGAAAACTCTACGTGCAAATTGTAAATGAACGGATGAATCATTATCTTGATATGGGATGTAACATGTCTCTAACAGTTAATGTGATCCACTCTCATTTGGATTCTTTTTTTACGGAGAATCTTGGTGGTGTGAGTGATGAACATTGCGAGAGATTCCATCGTGATATTTCAGTGATGTTGAACGATTCAACGGATAATAGAACCCTAGCATATTGGCAGACTACTGCTGAAATATAAAACGAGCGGATCACACTCCAGACAAGAGCCTTAGAAGGGCAAACATTGCTTAAACTGACAGGTGTATTTCATTCCTCACCAATAACAATAACTTATGGTTCATGGTGCAGGGAAACGGTGCCTAATGTGGAGGAATAAAGGTCAAATTCAGCATCAGGACACTTTTTTATATGTACTTTTTCTGAACCTGAAATTTGTTGCGCAGCGTAATTTATCCCTTGAGAAGCTGCAAGAGAAACATAAATGAGAGTTGTTGAATTGAAGGCATAATAGTTGAAGATAATTACCTCTGCCAAGGAGGTTATGTTTTCGTCGTGCTTATCAGTCTGTCCGTTTGACTGTCTGTCTGTCACCAAGATAATTCAAAAAGTTATGAACCGATTTGGATGAAATTTACAGGGATTGTTAGGTATGTCAGGAGGAACAGATGATTAACTTTTGGTGAAGATATGTCCATCCGTTTGTTTGTTTGTTTGTCCGCCTCATTTTTCTTAATGCCATAACTCAAACAGTTATAAATGGATTTTGATGAAATTAACATGAGTTGTTAGGTATATAACAAAGAGTAAATGACCAAATTTTGGTAATGATCCGTTTGTTCATTCGTTCGTATGTCACTATTTTTAATTTTATGCTTGGTAGCACAATAACTCAAAAAATAATGAATGGATCTTTATGAAATTTATAGGAGTTGTTATTAATTGTAAAACACATGAATGACCAAATTTTGGTGCAGATCGGTTTGTTCGTTTGTATGTCTGACTCATGTTTGTCATAACGTTTGTTAGCAGTATAACTCAAAAAGTTACGAACGGAGCTTCAAGAAAATTGCACAAGCTGTTATTACTATCAAAAGGCACAAATGATTAGATTTTAGAGTTTATAGAAAGAAAATTATGGTTTCAGAGCCAATTTAAATTTTCTTGTTACCGTTGCCTAGCTTGGCGGAGGTATGCGCTCTCAGAGTGCTCTAGTATTAATAATGCAATCTGCACTATAATAACACACGCTGTACTTTTGGTTGTTTTCTCTGTTGTTCTAGGCTATTGCTGAGCAAAATTTCAGTAAAATATTGACGCTGTTCGATAGCTTACGTCATGGTTTCTTCTCAGCTGAGGTCGCAAGTTTTTCGCTCAACTTAATGTTAGAAATGTTAGAGGCGCCAACACTGTTTTGTGGGCAGTGCAGGAGCTCGAATAGCCCGTCGTCCTCTGACTTGCGCTCTGTTTGCCCACCTTCAGTTCGCCAGCACTGATGTAAGTGCACCGCAGTTTTCCACAGCCATTCATGTACTTAGTATGATGGATAAAAACCGCAACACCGAGCTCTGTTTGGAGCTCTCTTGTCGTTGACTGCCAGAAAATTGGTGCTTCAGCTTTCCTATAGGAAAAACATGTTAGAGTTGAGATAAGAAGTTCAAGCCTTTGTGGTGGCCCAATGTTGGTTCACTGCGCCTGATGGTTTACAGAGCATCTGACGATACGCAGGCCGGCAATAGAAAATCTTCTCTTTTATACCGGTGCATATATGTTATATTTTATACGGTGTTATTGATAGGTTGAAAAGGGCAGACTGGTTCTTGAAAGAAAAGGTTAACTCGACAAAGATCAGGGGACCAGGAAGGCTCGGTCAAATAATTAGTTTCGTTGTAACAGCTCGCGTGATAATATTGTTGTGCTAAAATTTGATGACGCTTTCAATTTTTAAAATGGTGTCAGTCCTCAATAATTGGGTAAATTGAGTAATTGTTACTAGGACAGAAAAGGTTTGCTGGATAATATGTTTAGTAAATCCTATGGCCATAAAATTGTTTTTGTTTAATTTTATTATTCCATATAGCTACTTACAGTAGCGAGCATAAGTTAAAGGACAGTAAAACCATTATTAAACCTTTGTTACAAATAAAATACTGAACTAAAAGGCTTGAAAATTAACACAAATATGGAAATATATTTTGTATATATCGTAATAAAATTTTAGAACATTATAAAACATGGTTACGAAATTAATAGAAATAGAATGAAAGTAATACATTTCCCTCCGTACAAAAGTTAATGGACACCATCAGAAATACTAGGGTGTGTTGCAATCAGCATTCTTTGGGTTACCGGTGCTACACCGGTGACCCAGCCAGTCGCATTCCGTGTCGCAATCATACTCATATGACGACTGCGACACGTGTTACGGCTATGTCGGTCACCGAACTCAAACGTACATTTTGAATAAAAGGAGCACCAAATTCATTCAGATACGTAACAAATAAATAAACACCTTACACCAGAATAAGTAAATTAATTAATGTACTCGAAACCGTCAATGAGCAAATTTCAAATTAAACAGAATTTTAAAATTCTTGAGTTTACTCCGATCGTCGCTACATGGCGTTCTCGTATGTTATGGTAACCTTTTCCAGGTTGTGGTAGCCCGGATTTGGCGTGATTGCGACACACCCCAATAGTAACCCGTAGTGATGTCCATTTTACGCTATTTTTAAACATTTAAAAGACTCCCACGTGAAATAAATTTTAGATAAATAGTATTGTTGAAGCGTCCGCATTGTTGGAACAAATCGAACTTTATCATGGCGCCTACGATACAAACATCGACCTATGTCCGAAGCTGAAAAAACTCATTGTGTTCCTCCACAATGATATGTAATCACTATCAGAAATTTAAATTTCTAATGCTATGGGAAGATTTTGTAGTATCGTACATGTACTAATGCATATTAGTCTTATTCGAATTAGTTTAATCCAAATTTGTACCGTCCGCACTGATACATGTTAGTCCCATCCCAAAACTCTCTCCTGCATTCGCTGTTGCTCGATGGCAGCACTGTTTACCAGCCAACATTGAGCTGTTGTGAATGTCTCTCAGGTGTTAACAGCTTTATGCTTTTATTTAAGTGCGCCAGGATATTGCGCTTCGATGGCACCATTGCGACCAGCCTTTGTTTATTGCTCTGCTCCAGTTGCCACAGAAGGCAGCGACCGCTGAGGCGCCTACTTCTTCTTGTAATGAAACACGGCATTAGTGATAATATGCCACGTGAATTACAGCGGCTGCGGTTTTGACGAAGGTTTCACAAGTTGCTTGTAAGGGATATTATGGCGATGACACACGCTGGCCAAAAGCTGAAGAAACTCGCGAACGCGCAAATTTTTTGCACCTTTCTATTCGCTCGTGAGAATGGTCCGAGTGGCGAAAAACTTCGAGCTCCGTTCATCCAAACGACGTTGTCACTGCTACGTATTAAATACCATGACAACATCTAACGAGCAAAAAAGAAAAAATAATGGACGCTGCCCAATGCTTTCAAAAGTAATATCAAGTCCAATTCATTGATAAAATATCTTGAAAATAATAAACCCGTTGCGGCTCCGAAAGCGAACTGAGTGCCCTATCCACCGCTAGATGTCTGTGATTGCGGTTTGTTTTGGAAAATTTGCGCGTTTGCCCAGTGCATGGCGCGAAAGTGCTGCTCGCTCCATCACAGAATTTTGCGCAAATACAAGAGGATTTTTATGCGTCAATTTCGCGCGCAAAACTCGGATACTCGTTCTTTTGGATTGCGTGTGGCATCGGCATTAAGACTAGTCCAGGTACGTTATGGTTAAGATTAGGCGAGATACCTTACGACTAGATGAGGTACGTTCGAAAGCCAAACCAGGTTAGGGAAGCGTAGATTAAGTTCTGCTCACGACCTCCGCAAAGCTTGTCGCCAACACCATCACCGTTGTAAGTGTGGATAATCTGTCGTTAAAGCCTCATTACACGATGCACCTCTTCCTTATAATACGCCTGTACTCTTTGGATTTTCCCCTCCTTCACGGAGCCTTTTCATTTCACTTCTAGTTATGGGCAGTAGCTAATGAAATTTACCTCAAATTTTCTTTTAAGCATAAGAGCGTCGAAATAATTTTGCAGCAAATGGCTGTTGTATAGAGTGGCACCGCAGGCCATACCAGTATAGGATACAACCGAGCCGGAAAAGTTTCCGCCCAGCGCAAAAGGCGTGGGGAAAAGAATGGGTGTTGCGCAACAAATGTTGCACTGTCTAGACGGAGCTCAAGGAAACACTCTTCTAGCATAAGCATGTTGCTTATATGCTTATAGAAACAGTAAGAGGTGAGCGCGACCCTATGACAGTAAATTCTTATTGTTAGGGTTCCATATATTGCAGGATTTGCAGCCCTTCAACTGGAGTCTCTGTGATCTGTGATCCTGACCCATTTGTCGTTGCAGGCCTTAATAGTTGGGTCATTTTCATAAGTTCCGAGATCACTGAGAGCGGAGGTACTTTTCTCATTGGATTTGGCTTTTTAGAGAGATAAATAAGAAATTTAGCCTCAATGCGCCTGTCAAAAGTGTGGGCATATTTTTTTCAGAGCCCTGAATTCAAAATGGCTCTGAAAGTTAACAAAAAAAAATTTTTTTTCCTTATTTGGCTTAGAATGCAGCACAAAATATATTTCATAGGGTTTTTTGGCATGGGGAATCATTACCTCCGCCAAGGAGATTATGTTTTTGTCATGTTTGTTTGTCTCTTTGTTTGTCTCTCTGTCTGTCTGTCACCAAGATAATTCAAAAAGTTATGAACCGATTTGGACGAAATTTACAGGGATTGTTAGGTATGTTATGAGGAACAGATGATTACCTTTTGGTGAAGATACGTCCATCGGTTTGTTTGTTTGTTTGTCTGCCTCATTTTTCTAAATGCCAACTCAGAAAGTTATGAACGGATTTTTATGAAATTAACTTGAGTTGTTAGGCATATAAAAAAGAGTAAATGATCAAATTTTGGTAATGATCCGTTTGTTCGTTCGTTTGTTTGTCACTGTTCTTAATTTTATGCTTGTTAGCACAATAACTCAAAAAATGATAAATGGATCTTTATGAAATTTATAGGGGTTGTTAGTAATATTAAATGACATAAATGATTAAATTTTGGTGCAGATCGATTTGTTCGTTTGTATGTTTGACTCATGTTTGTCAAAACGTTTGTTAGCAGTATAACTCAAAAATTGTGAACGGATCTTCAAGAAAATTGCACAACTTGTTATTACTATGAGAAGGCAGAAATGATTAGATTTTGGAGTTTATACAAAGAAAATTATGATTGCAGAGCCAATTTGAATATTTTTTTACCGTTGCCTCCACTTAGCGGAGGTATGCGCTCCCAGAGTGCTCTAGTTTTTTATGTTATTTTATTGATTTGAGCTGATTTTCGTATTCAAATTCACCCGGCTAGGGAAGTTTTCTTTTGTTTCAAGTCAATGTGTGTGGTTCTGACTGACTGTATCTTTGATACTAACTGGTGGCTTAGTGTGTTCGTAAACATGGAACAAATCCTGTTATCTACATGAATAATCATTTATTTTCAGTCAATTGAGAGAAGGTAGTTCCGATAACTGACTCCCGTTGGGGAGTTTCGGTGACTTTCGTCTCAGTGAAGCGTAGACGATTTTAGCATGCTTACGCCATAACTCGCCTTCATAATTTATTGTTAGGGTTTTCACCAGATTTTAAGACTTTGCAACTTTTTAGGATGTAAATCATAACTGCATCACACAGAAACTCTCAGTGAATAGATAATAGTGCATCACGATACAATCAAAGGCACTTCATTAATATACAAAATAACAGTGATGAAGAAATTATAAAGCATTTAACTTAATGCATAAGCGGGTGTGTCGGCAGAACGTTTGCATCAGACTTTCAGAACTGTTTCCCTCTTAAGAAGTTCATAGACTGAAAACCTGCGTTCTAAATATACATGCAGCCCAGTGAAATATCAAGGAACTCGTTCATCTACTGGGAGGCTGGAATGAGAAGAGCTACAAACTGCAAGAGATAGCGGAAATTCCAGAGAGCCAAGTTCCGTTTTCGACATCTGAGACCCGTATCAACCGAGTACATACAAAGCGCAAAAATTATGACGCGCAAAGATATGAAGCGGCTCATCACTGTTGTTGGCCAGGCTAAAGCTGTACACCTCTGCCGTCGATAAACACAACCAAAACCAAGAAGCGCTAAAGAAAGCAGCTATTGTTGAACTTCGTTCCAGCGAAAATCCGAGCTTCTTACAAGTTGAATTCTCCCTGTATTATATTGAAGGCGTAACGTGCAGAAACACGGACGGATGGAGCCTCAAGCAGAATTATGACATAGATAGGCCGAGAAAGAAATTACTTTGACCTCCTGTATAAATTCAACTGGATTACTTTACTAACTTTAGTGACTATCAATGTACATTATTCTCCGATGTAAATCTTATATATTTAGATACTGCGATTCACTATCTCAATTTCGTGTAGTTTCGAAGGTGCCAAGGACCATTCTCTAGAATGCACTACCACATTGGCATAATTTCTACAATCGAGCATGTACTTGCCGCTGCGTCCCGGATCAATAAATAACATGCATTCCCTACATGTAATGTTGAGATGAAGAATATCAGTTTACTTTTCCCTCCCTTGTACCCTGTGTATTAATACTCTGCAAAACTAAACACTCTCTTTATTGTATAGAATAACAAATTAGTCGGTATTTGAAGGAATACGAGCAATGTTATTCATAAATTGGTAAAATTGAGATTTTACGGTGTGTAGTATAGCTGTATCTAAGCACATTATTTTCTTGTCCTTCTTTCTTTGCTTGCGCAAACGCACATGAGACTCCAGAGATAATCAGCCACCAATTGCTCATCAGATCATCATGCAGTGCATTTGTTTTATATACCAAGTTTGGTGTGATGTATGATATAAACGTTTCTGCCCTCAGTAACCGACACACCTATTTATGAATTAAGTTAAATGCTCTATGATTTCTTCATCACCGTTGTTTTGTATATTAACGAGGTGCCTTTAATTTTATCGGGATGCAATGCTGTTTCGTGCATTGTTAACTATTCACTGATGGTTTCTGTGTGGTACAGTTATGATTTACATCTTGAAAAGTTGCAAACTTTCAAAATATGGTGCAAACACGAACAAAAAATCAGGAAGGCGAGTTATGGCGTAAACCTGTAAAAATCGTCTACGCCTCACTGAGAAAAAAATCACTGAAACTCCCCAATGGGAGTCAATTATCTGAAGTACCTCCTCTCAATTGACTGAAAATAAATGATAATTCATGTAAACAACGGGATTCGTCCCTTGTTTACGAACACACTAAGCCACCTGCTAGTATCAAAGACACAGTCAGTCAGAACCACACACATTGACCTGAAACAAAAGAAAACTATCTTAGCGGGGTGAATTTGAATAAAAAAACCCTCAAATCAATAAAATAACATCAAAAATTATTCCCCATGCCAAAAAAAAAACTATGAAACATATTTTACGCTGCATTCTAAGCCAAACCAGGAAAAACTAATTTTTTGAACTGGCGGCGGCGGCATTTTGAATTCAGGGCCCTCAAAAGTTATGTCCGCACTTTTGACAGGGGCATGGGGCTAAATTTATTATTTATCTCTCAAAAAGTCATCCCCAATGAGAATAGTACCTCCGCTCTCAGTGGTCACGGAACTTGTGAAAATGACCCAACTATAGGTCACCAGCCTGTGGCCCTTTAACTGCTACAATAACGATATAATTTATTTTTTTGAGTCGGGCCGCGAATTTTAGTAATGATGAGGCCAGTTTTAGGGGCCGGAAAACGGCCCCTGGGATTCTGGTCGAGGAGCTTCGAAAACAGAGCTGCAGGGTGCAGAAAACTAGAAGTAACTTGCAGTTCACGGGCCGCGTCCGACTCTAAAAACTCCAACTTTATTGTCAAAATAACTCTTCTGTTTTAATGGGTTATGGGTTAGCAAAACACTGGCAAAACTTTTTCCAGATAAAGAGGAAATTCTGAAAAATATTTTTTGAGAATAGAGAATCGGGCAGAGGTTTAGAATGAACACTTGGAGCTCTCGTCTTGAGATACAACCAGCGCCGAAAAGTTGGAGGTGCGTTCGATTCACCGCACTTACGATTCAGTCTTAGGGCAGAGTCATACGACAGCCAACTGAACGCCGATGATGTCCAAATTGCAATTCCATTTGAACAAAGTGGAGAAAAACTAGTGAGTGAACATGCAGAAGATCTCCTGAACGAGCTAAAAACATGGTACGATGCAAATGGGGTAAAACTGAATACGGATAAAACCCAATGCATTGTATTTGGCACTCCGCAACTCTACAAGCAGCTACAACCTATCTCTATCTCATTCAACAGCTCTATCAATAGCCCTCGCGATGTTGTCAAATCGCTGGGGGTGTGGATGGATAGACATCTAACGTTTGACGATCACATTCAAAAATTATTCAATACCGTAAACGGCACTCTAACATTTCTCCATAAAATTAAACATCTCCTGGATCAAAAATCTCGCCTCCTTCTTATCCACTCGCTTGTTTTCTCTCACTTCAACTACTGCAGTCTGATCTGGGG